>CAXDIM010000197.1:0-62638 GCA_963989365.1 Rhimphoctona megacephalus | reverse complement strand
TATTCACTTCCAAACAGCATAAAAACGTGAAGAAATCATTTTTTATGCCGAAATAAGTTTTAGCGTTCATGGAAACGATTTTCACCGAAAATTCACGTGTTTCATCGAAAACTGATACGAAATTGCGTTTTCTCTGGTAAATTTGAGTGAATGGGTGATTTTTCTTCGTAATTTCAGTTTTCACCACAAAACAGTATAAAAACGTGAAGAAATCCTTTTATATTGACGAAATAAGATTTGGCGTTCTTGGAAATGATTTTCATCGAAAATTCACGTCTTGCATCGAAGACTGATACGAAATTGCGTTTTCTGTGGTAAATTTAAGTGAAACGGTGATTTTTCTTCGTAATTTTAGTATTCACTGCCAAACAGCATAAAAACGTGAAGAAATCATTTTTATTGACGAAATAAGATTTGGCGTTCATGGAAACGATTTTCACCGAAAATTCACGTTTTGCATCGAAAACTGTTACGAAATTGCGTTTTCTCTGGTGAATTTAAGTAAAACGGTGATTTGTCCTGTGTAATTTCAGTTTTCACCACAAAACAGTATAAAAACGTGAATAAATCATTTTTTATTGAAGAAATACTATTAGACGTTTATAAAAACGATTTTCACCGAAAAGTCTCGCTTATTCTTCGAAAACTGATACGAAATTTCGTTCCTCTGCCAAATTTGTGTGAAACGGTGATTTTTCTTGGTAATTTTAGTATTCACTGCCAACAGCATAAAAACGTGAAGATGTCATTTTTTATTGACGAAATAAGATTTGGCGTTCATAGAAATGATTTTCACCGAAAAGTCACGTTTTGCATCGAAAACTGATACGAAATTGCGTTTTCTTTGGTAAATTCGAGTAAAACGGTGATTTTTCTGTGTAATTTCAGTTTTCACCACCAACCTCTCTTCTCTCTCTCTCTCTCTCTCCTCTCTCTCTCTCTCTCTCTCTCTCTCTCTCCCCCCCCCTCTCTCTCTCTCATCGAAAACTGTTACGAAATTGCGTTTCTCGGCCAAATTTGAGTGAATCGGTGATTTTTCTTCGTAATTTCAGTTTTCACCACAAAACAGTATAAAAACGTGAAGAAATCATTTTTTATTGATGAAATACGATTAGCCGTTTATAGAAACGATTTTCAACGAAATTTCACGTTTTTCATCGAAAACTGATATGAAATTGCGTTTTCTGTGGTAAATTTAAGTGAAACGTTGTTTTTTCTTCGTAGTTTCAGTTTTCACTACAAAACAGTATATATAATAACAGTATATCCAAATAAGATTTGGCGTTCATAGAAATGATTTTCACCGAAAATTCACGATTTTCATCGAAAACTGATACGAAATTGCGTTTTCTTGGTTAATTCGAGTGAAACGGTGATTTTTCTGTGTAATTTCAGTTTTCACCACCAACCAGCATAAAAACGGGAAGAAATCATTGTCTATTGACGAAATAGGATTTGGCGTTCACAGAAACGATTTTCACCGAAAACTATTAAGAATTGCGTTTCCCCTGCCAAATTTGAGTGAAACGGTGATTTTTCTCGTAATTTTAGTATTCACTTCCAAACATCATAAAAACGTGAAAAAAATCATTTTTCATTGACGAAATACGAATAGCCGTTTATAGAAACGATTTTCACCGAAAATTCACGTTTTGCTTCGAAAACTGATACGAAATTCCGTTTTCTTTGGTAAATTCGAGTGAAACGGTGATGTTTCTGTGCAATATCAGTTTTCACCACCAACCAGCATAAAATCGGGAAGAAATCATTGTCTATTGGCGAATAAGATTTGCCGTTCACAGAAACGATTTTCACCGAAAACTAATAAGAAATTGCGTTTCCCTGCCAAATTTGAGTGAAACGGTGATTATTCTTCGTAATTTTAGTATTCACTTCCAAACAGCATAAAAACGTGAAGAAATCATTTTTTATTGCCGAAATAAGTTTTAGCGTTCATGGAAACGATTTTCACCGAAAATTCACGTGTTTCATCGAAAACTGATACGAAATTGCGTTTTCTCTGGTAAATTTGAGTGAATGGGTGATTTTTCTTCGTAATTTCAGATTTCACCTCAAAACAGTATAAAAACGTGAAGAAATCCTTTTATATTGACGAAATAAGATTTGGCGTTCATGGAAATGATTTTCACCGAAAATTCACGTCTTGCATCGAACACTGATACGAAATTGCGTTTTCTGTGGTAAATTTAAGTGAAACGGTGATTTTTCTTCGTAATTTTAGTATTCACTGCCAAACAGCATAAAAACGTGAAGAAATCATTTTTTATTGACGAAATAAGATTTGGCGTTCATGGAAACGATTTTCACCGAAAATTCACGTTTTGCATCGAAAACTGATACGAAATTGCGTTTTCTCTGGTGAATTTAAGTAAAACGGTGATTTGTCTGTGTAATTTCAGTTTTCACCACAAAACAGTATAAAAACGTGAATAAATCATTTTTTATTGAAGAAATACTATTAGCCGTTTATAAAAACGATTTTCACCGAAAAGTCTCGCTTATTCTTCGAAAACTGATACGAAATTTCGTTTCCTCTGCCAAATTTGAGTGAAACGGTGATTTTTCTTGGTAATTTTAGTATTCACTGCCAAACAGCATAAAAACGTGAAGACGTCATTTTTTATTGACGAAATAAGATTTGGCGTTCATAGAAATGATTTTCACCGAAAAGTCACGTTTTGCATCGAAAACTGATACGAAATTGCGTTTTCTTTGGTAAATTCGAGTAAAACGGTGATTTTTCTGTGTAATTTCAGTTTTCACCACCAACCTCTCTCTCTCCCCCTCTCTCTCTCTCTTATCGAAAACTGATACGAAATTGCGTTTCCTCTGCCAAATTTGAGTGAATCGGTGATTTTTGTTCGTAATTTCAGTTTTCTCCACAAATCAGTATAAAAACGTGAAGAAATCATTTTTTATTGATGAAATACGATTAGCCGTTTATAGAAACGATTTTCAACGAAATTTCACGTTTTTCATCGAAAACTGATATGAAATTGTGTTTTCTGTGGTAAATTTAAGTGAAACGTTGTTTTTTCTTCGTAGTTTCAGTTTTCACTACAAAACAGTATATATAATAACAGTATATCCAAAATAAGATTTGGCGTTCATAGGAATGATTTTCACCGAAAATTCACGATTTTCATCGAAAACTGATACGAAATTGCGTTTTCTTTGGTTAATTCGTGTGAAACGGTGATTTTTCTGTGTAATTTCAGTTTTCACCACCAACCAGCATAAAATCGGGAAGAAATCATTGTCTATTGGCGAAATAAGATTTGCCGTTCACAGAAACGATTTTCACCGAAAACTAATAAGAAATTGCGTTTCCCCTGCCAAATTTGAGTGAAACGGTGATTATTCTTCGTAATTTTAGTATTCACTTCCAAACAGCATAAAAACGTGAAGAAATCATTTTTTATTGCCGAAATAAGTTTTCGCGTTCATGGAAACGATTTTCACCGAAAATTCACGTGTTTCATCGAAAACTGATACGAAATTGCGTTTTCTCTGGTAAATTTGAGTGAATGGGTGATTTTTCTTCGTAATTTCAGATTTCACCACAAAACAGTATAAAAACGTGAAGAAATCCTTTTATATTGACGAAATAAGATTTGGCGTTCATGGAAATGATTTTCACCGAAAATTCACGTCTTGCATCGAACACTGATACGAAATTGCGTTTTCTGTGGTAAATTTAAGTGAAACGGTGATTTTTCTTCGTAATTTTAGTATTCACTGCCAAACAGCATAAAAACGTGAAGAAATCATTTTTTATTGACGAAATAAGATTTGGCGTTCATGGAAACGATTTTCACCGAAAATTCACGTTTTGCATCGAAAACTGATACGAAATTGCGTTTTCTCTGGTGAATTTAAGTAAAACGGTGATTTGTCTGTGTAATTTCAGTTTTCACCACAAAACAGTATAAAAACGTGAATAAATCATTTTTTATTGAAGAAATACTATTAGCCGTTTATAAAAACGATTTTCACCGAAAAGTCTCGCTTATTCTTCGAAAACTGATACGAAATTTCGTTTCCTCTGCCAAATTTGAGTGAAACGGTGATTTTTCTTGGTAATTTTAGTATTCACTGCCAAACAGCATAAAAACGTGAAGACGTCATTTTTTATTGACGAAATAAGATTTGGCGTTCATAGAAATGATTTTCACCGAAAAGTCACGTTTTGCATCGAAAACTGATACGAAATTGCGTTTTCTTTGGTAAATTCGAGTAAAACGGTGATTTTTCTGTGTAATTTCAGTTTTCACCACCAACCTCTCTCTCTCCCCCTCTCTCTCTCTCTCATCGAAAACTGATACGAAATTGCGTTTCCCCTGCCAAATTTGAGTGAATCGGTGATTTTTCTTCGTAATTTCAGTTTTCACCACAAAACAGTATAAAAACGTGAAGAAATCATTTTTTATTGATGAAATACGATTAGCCGTTTATAGAAACGATTTTCAACGAAATTACACGTTTTTCATCGAAAACTGATATGAAATTGCGTTTTCTGTGGTAAATTTAAGTGAAACGTTGTTTTTTCTTCGTAGTTTCAGTTTTCACTACAAAACAGTATATATAATAACAGTATATCCAAAATAAGATTTGGCGTTCATAGAAATCATTTTCACCGAAAATTCACGATTTTCATCGAAAACTGATACGAAATTGCGTTTTCTTTGGTTAATTCGAGTGAAACGGTGATTTTTCTGTGTAATTTCAGTTTTCACCACCAACCAGCATAAAAACGGGAAGAAATCATTGTCTATTGACGAAATAGGATTTGGCGTTCACAGAAACGATTTTCACCGAAAACTATTAAGAAATTGCGTTTCCCCTGCCAAATTTGAGTGAAACGGTGATTTTTCTTCGTAATTTTAGTATTCACTTCCAAACATCATAAAAACGTGAAAAAATCATTTTTCATTGACGAAATACGAATAGCCGTTTATAGAAACGATTTGCACCGAAAATTCACGTTTTGCTTCGAAAACTGATACGAAATTCCGTTTTCTTTGGTAAATTCGAGTGAAACGGTGATGTTTCTGTGTAATATCAGTTTTCACCACCAACCAGCATAAAATCGGGAAGAAATCATTGTCTATTGGCGAAATAAGATTTGCCGTTCACAGAAACGATTTTCACCGAAAACTAACAAGAAATTGCGTTTCCCCAGCCAAATTTGAGTGAAACGGTGATTATTCTTCGTAATTTTAGTATTCACTTGCAAACAGCATAAAAACGTGAAGAAATCATTTTTTATTGCCGAAATAAGATTTAGCGTTCATGGAAACGATTTTCACCGAAAATTCACGTGTTTCATCGAAAACTGATACGAAATTGCGTTTTCTCAGGTAAATTTGAGTGAATGGGTGATTTTTCTTCGTAATTTCAGTTTTCACCACAAAACAGTATAAAAACGTGAAGAAATCCTTTTATATTGACGAAATAAGATTTGGCGTTCTTGGAAATGATTTTCATCGAAAATTCACGTCTTGCATCGAACACTGATACGAAATTGCGTTTTCTGTGGTAAATTTAAGTGAAACGGTGATTTTTCTTCGTAATTTTAGTATTCACTGCCAAACAGCATAAAAACGTGAAGAAATCATTTTTTATTGACGAAATAAGATTTGGCGTTCATGGAAACGATTTTCACCGAAAATTCACGTTTTGCATCGAAAACTGATACGAAATTGCATTTTCTCTGGTGAATTTAAGTAAAACGGTGATTTGTCTGTGTAATTTCAGTTTTCACCACAAAACAGTATAAAAACGTGAATAAATCATTTTTTATTGAAGAAATACTATTATCCGTTTATAAAAACGATTTTCACCGAAAAGTCTCGCTTATTCTTCGAAAACTGATACGAAATTTCGTTTCCTCTGCCAAATTTGAGTGAAACGGTGATTTTTCTTGGTAATTTTAGTATTCACTGCCAAACAGCATAAAAACGTGAAGACGTCATTTTTTATTGACGAAATAAGATTTGGCGTTCATAGAAATGATTTTCACCGAAAAGTCACGTTTTGCATCGAAAACTGATACGAAATTGCGTTTTCTTTGGTAAATTCGAGTAAAACGGTGATTTTTCTGTGTAATTTCAGTTTTCACCACCAACCTCTCTCTCTCTCTCTCTCTCTCTCTCTCTCTCTCTCTCTCTCTCTCTCTCCCTCCCTCTCTCTCTCTCTCATCGAAAACTGATACGAAATTGCGTTTCCTCTGCCAAATTTGAGTGAATCGGTGATTTTTCTTCGTAATTTCAGTTTGCACCACAAAACAGTATTAAAACGTGAAGAAATCATTTTTTATTGATGAAATACGATTAGCCGTTTATAGAAACGATTTTCAACGAAATTTCACGTTTTTCATCGAAAACTGATATGAAATTGCGTTTACTGTGGTAAATTTAAGTGAAACGTTGTTTTTTCTTCGTAGTTTCAGTTTTCACTACAAAACAGTATATATAATAACAGTATATCCAAAATAAGATTTGGCGTTCATAGAAATGATTTTCACCGAAAATTCACGATTTTCATCGAAAACTGATACGAAATTGCGTTTTCTTTGGTTAATTCGAGTGAAACGGTGATTTTTCTGTGTAATTTCAGTTTTCACCACCAACCAGCATAAAAACGGGAAGAAATCATTGTCTATTGACGAAATAGGATTTGGCGTTCACAGAAACGATTTTCACCGAAAACTATTAAGAAATTGCGTTTCCCCTGCCAAATTTCAGTGAAACGGTGATTTTTCTTCGTAATTTTAGTATTCACTTCCAAACATCATAAAAACGTGAAAAAATCATTTTACATTGACGAAATACGAATAGCCGTTTATAGAAACGATTTTCACCGAAAATTCACGTTTTGCTTCGAAAACTGATACGAAATTCCGTTTTCTTTGGTAAATTCGAGTGAAACGGTGATGTTTCTGTGTAATATCAGTTTTCACCACCAACCAGCATAAAATCGGGAAGAAATCATTGTCTATTGGCGAAATAAGATTTGCCGTTCACAGAAACGATTTTCACCGAAAACTAATAAGAAATTGCGTTTCCCCTGCCAAATTTGAGTGAAACGGTGATTATTCTTCGTAATTTTAGTATTCACTTCCAAACAGCATAAAAACGTGAAGAAATCATTTTTTATTGCCGAAATAAGATTTAGCGTTCATGGAAACGATTTTCACCGAAAATTCACGTGTTTCATCGAAAACTGATACGAAATTGCGTTTTCTCTGGTAAATTTGAGTGAATGGGTGATTTTTCTTCGTAATTTCAGTTTTCACCACAAAACAGTATAAAAACGTGAAGAAATCCTTTTATATTGACGAAATAAGATTTGGCGTTCTTGGAAATGATTTTCATCGAAAATTCACGTCTTGCATCGAACACTGATACGAAATTGCGTTTTCTGTGGTAAATTTAAGAGAAACGGTGATTTTTCTTCGCAATTTTAGTATTCACTGCCAAACAGCATAAAAACGTGAAGAAATCATTTTTTATTAACGAAATAAGATTTGGCGTTCATGGAAACGATTTTCACCGAGAATTCACGTTTTGCATCGAAAACTGATACGAAATTGCGTTTTCTCTGGTGAATTTAAGTAAAACGGTGATTTGTCTGTGTAATTTCAGTTTTCACCACAAAAGAGTATAAAAACGTGAATAAAACATTTTTTATTGAAGAAATACTATTAGCCGTTTATAAAAACGATTTTCACCGAAAAGTCTCGCTTATTCTTCGAAAACTGATACGAAATTTCGTTTCCTCTGCCAAATTTGAGTGAAACGGTGATTTTTCTTGGTAATTTTAGTATTCACTGCCAAACAGCATAAAAACGTGAAGACGCCATTTTTTATTGACGAAATAAGATTTGGCGTTCATAGAAATGATTTTCACCGAAAAGTCACGTTTTGTATCGAAAACTGATACGAAATTGCGTTTTCTTTGTTAAATTCGAGTAAAACGGTGATTTTTCTGTGTAATTTCAGTTTTCACCACCAACCTCTCTCTCTCTCTCTCTCTCTCTCTCTCTCTCTCTCTCTCTCTCTCTCTCTCTCTCTCTCTCTCTCTCTCTCTCTCATCGAAAACTGATACGAAATTGCGTTTCCTCTGCCAAATTTGAGTGAATCGGTGATTTTTCTTCGTAATTTCAGTTTTCACCACAAAACAGTATAAAAACGTGAAGAAATCATTTTTTATTGATGAAATACGATTAGCCGTTTATAGAAACGATTTTCAACGAAATTACACGTTTTTCATCGAAAACTGATATGAAATTGCGTTTTCTGTGGTAAATTTAAGTGAAACGTTGTTTTTTCTTCGTAGTTTCAGTTTTCACTACAAAACAGTATATATAATAACAGTATATCCAAAATAAGATTTGGCGTTCATAGAAATGATTTTCACCGAAAATTCACGATTTTCATCGAAAACTGATACGAAATTGCGTTTCCTTTGGTTAATTCGAGTGAAACGGTGATTTTTCTGTGTAATTTCAGTTTTCACCACCAACCAGCATAAAAACGGGAAGAAATCATTGTCTATTGACGAAATAGGATTTGGCGTTCACAGAAACGATTTTCACCGAAAACTATTAAGAAATTGCGTTTCCCCTGCCAAATTTGAGTGAAACGGTGATTATTCTTCGTAATTTTAGTATTCACTTCCAAACAGTTTATTGCCGAAATAAGATTTAGCGTTCATGGAAACGATTTTCACCGAAAATTCACGTGTTTCATCGAAAACTGATACGAAATTGCGTTTTCTCTGGTAAATTTGAGTGAATGGGTGATTTTTCATCGTAATTTCAGTTTTCACCACAAAACAGTATAAAAACGTGAAGAAATCCTTTTATATTGACGAAATAAGATTTGGCGTTCTTGGAAATGATTTTCATCGAAAATTCACGTCTTGCATCGAACACTGATACGAAATTGCGTTTTCTGTGGTAAATTTAAGTGAAACGGTGATTTTTCTTCGTAATTTTAGTATTCACTGCCAAACAGCATAAAAACGTGAAGAAATCATTTTTTATTGACGAAATAAGATTTGGCGTTCATGGAAACGATTTTCACCGAAAATTCACGTTTTGCATCGAAAACTGATACGAAATTGCGTTTTCTCTGGTGAATTTAAGTAAAACGGTGATTTGTCTGTGTAATTTCCGTTTTCACCACAAAACAGTATAAAAACGTGAATAAAGCATTTTTTATTGAACAAATACTATTAGCCGTTTATAAAAACGATTTTCACCGAAAAGTCTCGCTTATTCTTCGAAAACTGATACGAAATTTCGTTTCCTCTGCCAAATTTGAGTGAAACGGTGATTTTTCTTGGTAATTTTAGTATTCACTGCCAAACAGCATAAATACGTGAAGACGTCATTTTTTATTGACGAAATAAGATTTGGCGTTCATAGAAATGATTTTCACCGAAAAGTCACGTTTTGCATCGAAAACTGATACGAAATTGCGTTTTCTTTGGTAAATTCGAGTAAAACGGTGATTTTTCTGTGTAATTTCAGTTTTCACCACCAACCTCTCTCTCTCTCTCTCTCTCTCTCTCTCTCTCTCTCTCCCTCTCTCTCTCTCTCATCGAAAACTGATACGAAATTGCATTTCCTCTGCCAAATTTGAGTGAATCGGTGATTTTTCTTCGTAATTTCAGTTTTCACCACAAAACAGTATAAAAACGTGAAGAAATCATTTTTTATTGATGAAATACGATTAGCCGTTTATAGAAACGATTTTCAACGAAATTTCACGTTTTTCATCGAAAACTGATATGAAATTGCGTTTTCTGTGGTAAATTTAAGTGAAACGTTGTTTTTTCTTCGTAGTTTCAGTTTTCACTACAAAACAGTATATATAATAACAGTATATCCAAAATAAGATTTGGCGTTCATAGAAATGATTTTCACCGAAAATTCACGATTTTCATCGAAAACTGATACGAAATTGCGTTTTCTTTGGTTAATTCGAGTGAAACGGTGATTTTTCTGTGTAATTTCAGTTTTCACCACCAACCAGCATAAAATCGGGAAGAAATCATTGTCTATTGGCGAAATAAGATTTGCCGTTCACAGAAACGATTTTCACCGAAAACTAATAAGAAATTGCGTTTCCCCTGCCAAATTTGAGTGAAACGGTGATTATTCTTCGTAATTTTAGTATTCACTTCCAAACAGCATAAAAACGTGAAGAAATCATTTTTTATTGCCGAAATAAGATTTAGCGTTCATGGAAACGATTTTCACCGAAAATTCACGTGTTTCATCGAAAACTGATACGAAATTGCGTTTTCTCTGGTAAATTTGAGTGAATGGGTGATTTTTCATCGTAATTTCAGTTTTCACCACAAAACAGTATAAAAACGTGAAGAAATCCTTTTATATTGACGAAATAAGATTTGGCGTTCTTGGAAATGATTTTCATCGAAAATTCACGTCTTGCATCGAACACTGATACGAAATTGCGTTTTCTGTGGTAAATTTAAGTGAAACGGTGATTTTTCTTCGTAATTTTAGTATTCACTGCCAAACAGCATAAAAACGTGAAGAAATCATTTTTTATTGACGAAATAAGATTTGGCGTTCATGGAAACGATTTTCACCGAAAATTCACGTTTTGCATCGAAAACTGATACGAAATTGCGTTTTCTCTGGTGAATTTAAGTAAAACGGTGATTTGTCTGTGTAATTTCCGTTTTCACCACAAAACAGTATAAAAACGTGAATAAAGCATTTTTTATTGAAGAAATACTATTAGCCGTTTATAAAAACGATTTTCACCGAAAAGTCTCGCTTATTCTTCGAAAACTGATACGAAATTTCGTTTCCTCTGCCAAATTTGAGTGAAACGGTGATTTTTCTTGGTAATTTTAGTATTCACTGCCAAACAGCATAAAAACGTGAAGACGTCATTTTTTATTGACGAAATAAGATTTGGCGTTCATAGAAATGATTTTCACCGAAAAGTCACGTTTTGCATCGAAAACTGATACGAAATTGCGTTTTCTTTGGTAAATTCGAGTAAAACGGTGATTTTTCTGTGTAATTTCAGTTTTCACCACCAACATCTCTCTCTCTCTCTCTCTCTCTCTCTCTCTCTCTCTCTCTCTCTCTCTCTCCCTCTCTCTCTCTCTCATCGAAAACTGATACGAAATTGCGTTTCCTCTGCCAAATTTGAGTGAATCGGTGATTTTTCTTCGTAATTTCAGTTTTCACCACAAAACAGTATAAAAACGTGAAGAAATCATTTTTTATTGATGAAATACGATTAGCCGTTTATAGAAACGATTTTCAACGAAATTTCACGTTTTTCATCGAAAACTGATATGAAATTGCGTTTTCTGTGGTAAATTTAAGTGAAACGTTGTTTTTTCTTCGTAGTTTCAGTTTTCACTACAAAACAGTATATATAATAACAGTATATCCAAAATAAGATTTGGCGTTCATAGAAATGATTTTCACCGAAAATTCACGATTTTCATCGAAAACTGATACGAAATTGCGTTTTCTTTGCTTAATTCGAGTGAAACGGTGATTTTTCTGTGTAATTTCAGTTTTCACCACCAACCAGCATAAAAACGGGAAGAAATCATTGTCTATTGACGAAATAGGATTTGGCGTTCACAGAAACGATTTTCACCGAAAACTATTAAGAAATTGCGTTTCCCCTGCCAAATTTGAGTGAAACGGTGATTTTTCTTCGTAATTTTAGTATTCACTTCCAAACATCATAAAAACGTGAAAAAATCATTTTTCATTGACGAAATACGAATAGCCGTTTATAGAAACGATTTTCACCGAAAATTCACGTTTTCCTTCGAAAACTGATACGAAATTCCGTTTTCTTTGGTAAATTCGAGTGAAACGGTGATTTTTCTGTGTAATATCAGTTTTCACCACCAACCAGCATAAAATCGGGAAGAAATCATTGTCTATTGGCGAAATAAGATTTGCCGTTCACAGAAACGATTTTCACCGAAAACTAATAAGAAATTGCGTTTCCCCTGCCAAATTTGAGTGAAACGGTGATTATTCTTCGTAATTTTAGTATTCACTTCCAAACAGCATAAAAACGTGAAGAAATCATTTTTTATTGCCGAAATAAGATTTAGCGTTCATGGAAACGATTTTCACCGAAAATTCACGTGTTTCATCGAAAACTGATACGAAATTGCGTTTTCTCGGGTAAATTTGAGTGAATGGGTGATTTTTCATCGTAATTTCAGTTTTCACCACAAAACAGTATAAAAACGTGAAGAAATCCTTTTATATTGACGAAATAAGATTTGGCGTTCTTGGAAATGATTTTCATCGAAAATTCACGTCTTGCATCGAACACTGATACGAAATTGCGTTTTCTGTGGTAAATTTAAGTGAAACGGTGATTTTTCTTCGTAATTTTAGTATTCACTGCCAAACAGCATAGAAACGTGAAGAAATCATTTTTTATTGACGAAATAAGATTTGGCGTTCATGGAAACGATTTTCACCGAAAATTCACGTTTTGCATCGAAAACTGATACGAAATTGCGTTTTCTCTGGTGAATTTAAGTAAAACGGTGATTTGTCTGTGTAATTTCAGTTTTCACCACAAAACAGTATAAAAACGTGAATAAATCATTTTTTATTGAAGAAATACTATTAGCCGTTTATAAAAACGATTTTCACCGAAAAGTCTCGCTTATTCTTCGAAAACTGATACGAAATTTCGTTTCCTCTGCCAAATTTGGGTGAAACGGTGATTTTTCTTGGTAATTTTAGTATTCACTGCCAAACAGCATAAAAACGTGAAGACGTCATTTTTTATTGACGAAATAAGATTTGGCGTTCATACAAATGATTTTCACCGAAAAGTCACGTTTTGCATCGAAAACTGATACGAAATTGCGTTTTCTTTGGTAAATTCGAGTAAAACGGTGATTTTTCTGTGTAATTTCAGTTTTCACCACCAACCTCTCTCTCTCTCTCTCTCTCTCTCTCTCTCTCTCTCTCTCTCTCTCTCTCCCTCTCTCTCTCTCTCATCGAAAACTGATACGAAATTGCGTTTCCTCTGCCAAATTTGAGTGAATCGGTGATTTTTCTTCGTAATTTCAGTTTTCACCACAAAACAGTATAAAAACGTGAAGAAATCATTTTTTATTGATGAAATACGATTAGCCGTTTATAGAAACGATTTTCAACGAAATTTCACGTTTTTCATCGAAAACTGATATGAAATTGCGTTTTCTGTGGTAAATTTAAGTGAAACGTTGTTTTTTCTTCGTAGTTTCAGTTTTCACTACAAAACAGTATGTATAATAACAGTATATCCAAAATAAGATTTGGCGTTCATAGAAATGATTTTCACCGAAAATTCACGATTTTCATCGAAAACTGATACGAAATTGCGTTTTCTTTGGTTAATTCGAGTGAAACGGTGATTTTTCTGTGTAATTTCAGTTTTCACCACCAACCAGCATAAAAACGGGAAGAAATCATTGTCTATTGACGAAATAGGATTTGGCGTTCACAGAAACGATTTTCACCGAAAACTATTAAGAAATTGCGTTTCCCCTGCCAAATTTGAGTGAAACGGTGATTTTTCTTCGTAATTTTAGTATTCACTTCCAAACATCATAAAAACGTGAAAAAATCATTTTTCATTGACGAAATACGAATAGCCGTTTATAGAAACGATTTTCACCGAAAATTCACGTTTTGCTTCGAAAACTGATACGAAATTCCGTTTTCTATGGTAAATTCGAGTGAAACGGTGATTTTTCTGTGTAATATCAGTTTTCACCACCAACCAGCATAAAATCGGGAAGAAATCATTGTCTATTGGCGAAATAAGATTTGCCGTTCACAGAAACGATTTTCACCGAAAACTAATAAGAAATTGCGTTTCCCCTGCCAAATTTGAGTGAAACGGTGATTATTCTTCGTAATTTTAGTATTCACTTCCAAACAGCATAAAAACGTGAAGAAATCATTTTTTATTGCCGAAATAAGATTTAGCGTTCATGGAAACGATTTTCACCGAAAATTCACGTGTTTCATCGAAAACTGATACGAAATTGCGTTTTCTCTGGTAAATTTGAGTGAATGGGTGATTTTTCATCGTAATTTCAGTTTTCACCACAAAACAGTATAAAAACGTGAAGTAATCCTTTTATATTGACGAAATAAGATTTGGCGTTCTTGGAAATGATTTTCATCGAAAATTCACGTCTTGCATCGAACACTGATACGAAATTGCGTTTTCTGTGGTAAATTTAAGTGAAACGGTGATTTTTCTTCGTAATTTTAGTATTCACTGCCAAACAGCATAAAAACGTGAAGAAATCATTTTTTATTGACGAAATAAGATTTGGCGTTCATGGAAACGATTTTCACCGAAAATTCACGTTTTGCATCGAAAACTGATACGAAATTGCGTTTTCTCTGGTGAATTTAAGTAAAACGGTGATTTGTCTGTGTAATTTCCGTTTTCACCACAAAACAGTATAAAAACGTGAATAAAGCATTTTTTATTGAAGAAATACTATTAGCCGTTTATAAAAACGATTTTCACCGAAAAGTCTCGCTTATTCTTCGAAAACTGATACGAAATTTCGTTTCCTCTGCCAAATTTGAGTGAAACGGTGATTTTTCTTGGTAATTTGAGTATTCACTGCCAAACAGCATAAAAACGTGAAGACGTCATTTTTTATTGACGAAATAAGATTTGGCGTTCATAGAAATGATTTTCACCGAAAAGTCACGTTTTGCATCGAAAACTGATACGAAATTGCGTTTTCTTTGGTAAATTCGAGTAAAACGGTGATTTTTCTGTGTAATTTCAGTTTTCACCACCAACCTCTCTCTCTCTCTCTCTCTCTCTCTCTCTCTCTCTCTCACTCTCTCTCTCTCTCCCTCTCTCTCTCTCTCATCGAAAACTGATACGAAATTGCGTTTCCTCTGCCAAATTTGAGTGAATCGGTGATTTTTTTCGTAATTTCAGTTTTCACCACAAAACAGTATAAAAACGTGAAGAAATCATTTTTTATTGATGAAATACGATTAGCCGTTTATAGAAACGATTTTCAACGAAATTTCACGTTTTTCATCGAAAACTGATATGAAATTGCGTTTTCTGTGGTAAATTTAAGTGAAACGTTGTTTTTTCTTCGTAGTTTCAGTTTTCACTACAAAACAGTATATATAATAACAGTATATCCAAAATAAGATTTGGCGTTCATAGAAATGATTTTCACCGAAAATTCACGATTTTCATCGAAAACTGATACGAAATTGCGTTTTCTTTGGTTAATTCGAGTGAAACGGTGATTTTTCTGTGTAATTTCAGTTTTCACCACCAACCAGCATAAAAACGGGAAGAAATCATTGTCTATTGACGAAATAGGATTTGGCGTTCACAGAAACGATTTTCACCGAAAACTATTAAGAAATTGCGTTTCCCCTGCAAAATTTGAGTGAAACGGTGATTTTTCTTCGTAATTTTAGTATTCACTTCCAAACATCATAAAAACGTGAAAAAATCATTTTTCATTGACGAAATACGAATAGCCGTTTATAGAAACGATTTTCACCGAAAATTCACGTTTTGCTTCGAAAACTGATACGAAATTCCGTTTTCTTTGGTAAATTCGAGTGAAACGGTGATTTTTCTGTGTAATATCAGTTTTCACCACCAACCAGCATAAAATCGGGAAGAAATCATTGTCTATTGGCGAAATAAGATTTGCCGTTCACAGAAACGATTTTCACCGAAAACTAATAAGAAATTGCGTTTCCCCTGCCAAATTTGAGTGAAACGGTGATTATTCTTCGTAATTTTAGTATTCACTTCCAAACAGCATAAAAACGTGAAGAAATCATTTTTTATTGCCGAAATAAGATTTAGCGTTCATGGAAACGATTTTCACCGAAAATTCACGTGTTTCATCGAAAACTGATACGAAATTGCGTTTTCTCTGGTAAATTTGAGTGAATGGGTGATTTTTCATCGTAATTTCAGTTTTCACCACAAAACAGTATAAAAACGTAAAGAAATCCTTTTATATTGACGAAATAAGATTTGGCGTTCTTGGAAATGATTTTCATCGAAAATTCACGTCTTGCATCGAACACTGATACGAAATTGCGTTTTCTGTGGTAAATTTAAGTGAAACGGTGATTTTTCTTCGTAATTTTAGTATTCACTGAAAAACAGCATAAAAACGTGAAGAAATCATTTTTTATTGACGAAATAAGATTTGGCGTTCATGGAAACGATTTTCACCGAAAATTCACGTTTTGCATCGAAAACTGATACGAAATTGCGTTGTCTCTGGTGAATTTAAGTAAAACGGTGATTTGTCTGTGTAATTTCCGTTTTCACCACAAAACAGTATAAAAACGTGAATAAAGCATTTTTTATTGAAGAAATACTATTAGCCGTTTATAAAAACGATTTTCACCGAAAAGTCTCGCTTATTCTTCGAAAACTGATACGAAATTTCGTTTCCTCTGCCAAATTTGAGTGAAACGGTGATTTTTCTTGGTAATTTTAGTATTCACTGCCAAACAGCATAAAAACGTGAAGACGTCATTTTTTATTGACGAAATAAGATTTGGCGTTCATAGAAATGATTTTCACCGAAAAGTCACGTTTTGCATCGAAAACTGATACGAAATTGCGTTTTCTTTGGTAAATTCGAGTAAAACGGTGATTTTTCTGTGTAATTTCAGTTTTCACCACCAACCTCTCTCTCTCTCTCTCTCTCTCTCTCTCTCCCCTCTCTCTCTCTCTCTCTCTCCCCCTCTCCCTCTCTCTCTCTCTCCCCTCTCCCTCTCCCTCTCCTCTCTCTCTCTCTCTCTCTCTCTCTCTCTCTCTCTCTCTTCTCTCTCTCTCTCTCTCTCTCTCTTCCTCTCTCTCTCTCTCATCGAAAACTGATACGAAATTGCGTTTCCTCTGCCAAATTTGAGTGAATCGGTGATTTTTCTTCGTAATTTCAGTTTTCACCACAAAACAGTATAAAAACGTGAAGAAATCATTTTTTATTGATGAAATACGATTAGCCGTTTATAGAAACGATTTTCAACGAAATTTCACGTTTTTCATCGAAAACTGATATGAAATTGCGTTTTCTGTGGTAAATTTAAGTGATACGTTGTTTTTTCTTCGTAGTTTCAGTTTTCACTACAAAACAGTATATATAATAACAGTATATCCAAAATAAGATTTGGCGTTCATAGAAATGATTTTCACCGAAAATTCACGATTTTCATCGAAAACTGATACGAAATTGCGTTTTCTTTGGTTAATTCGAGTGAAACGGTGATTTTTCTGTGTAATTTCAGTTTTCACCACCAACCAGCATAAAAACGGGAAGAAATCATTGTCTATTGACGAAATAGGATTTGGCGTTCACAGAAACGATTTTCACCGAAAACTATTAAGAAATTGCGTTTCCCCTGCCAAATTTGAGTGAAACGGTGATTTTTCTTCGTAATTTTAGTATTCACTTCCAAACATCATAAAAACGTGAAAAAATCATTTTTCATTGACGAAATACGAATAGCCGTTTATAGAAACGATTTTCACCGAAAATTCACGTTTTGCTTCGAAAACTGATACGAAATTCCGTTTTCTTTGGTAAATTCGAGTGAAACGGTGATGTTTCTGTGTAATATCAGTTTTCACCACCAACCAGCATAAAATCGGGAAGAAATCATTGTCTATTGGCGAAATAAGATTTGCCGTTCACAGAAACGATTTTCACCGAAAACTAATAAGAAATTGCGTTTCCCCTGCCAAATTTGAGTGAAACGGTGATTATTCTTCGTAATTTTAGTATTCACTTCCAAACAGCATAAAAACGTGAAGAAATCATTTTTTATTGCCGAAATAAGATTTAGCGTTCATGGAAACGATTTTCACCGAAAATTCACGTGTTTCATCGAAAACTGATACGAAATTGCGTTTTCTCGGGTAAATTTGAGTGAATGGGTGATTTTTCATCGTAATTTCAGTTTTCACCACAAAACAGTATAAAAACGTGAAGAAATCCTTTTATATTGACTAAATAAGATTTGGCGTTCTTGGAAATGATTTTCATCGAAAATTCACGTCTTGCATCGAACACTGATACGAAATTGCGTTTTCTGTGGTAAATTTAAGTGAAACGGTGATTTTTCTTCGTAATTTTAGTATTCACTGCCAAACAGCATAGAAACGTGAAGAAATCATTTTTTATTGACGAAATAAGATTTGGCGTTCATGGAAACGATTTTCACCGAAAATTCACGTTTTGCATCGAAAACTGATACGAAATTGCGTTTTCTCTGGTGAATTTAAGTAAAACGGTGATTTGTCTGTGTAATTTCAGTTTTCACCAAAAAACAGTATAAAAACGTGAATAAATCATTTTTTATTGAAGAAATACTATTAGCCGTTTATAAAAACGATTTTCACCGAAAAGTCTCGCTTATTCTTCGAAAACTGATACGAAATTTCGTTTCCTCTGCCAAATTTGGGTGAAACGGTGATTTTTCTTGGTAATTTTAGTATTCACTGCCAAACAGCATAAAAACGTGAAGACGTCATTTTTTATTGACGAAATAAGATTTGGCGTTCATAGAAATGATTTTCACCGAAAAGTCACGTTTTGCATCGAAAACTGATACGAAATTGCGTTTTCTTTGGTAAATTCGAGTAAAACGGTGATTTTTCTGTGTAATTTCAGTTTTCACCACCAACCTCTCTCTCCTCTCTCTCTCTCCTCTCTCTCTCTCTCTCTCTCTCTCCCTCTCTCTCTCTCTCATCGAAAACTGATACGAAATTGCGTTTCCTCTGCCAAATTTGAGTGAATCGGTGATTTTTCTTCGTAATTTCAGTTTTCACCACAAAACAGTATAAAAACGTGAAGAAATCATTTTTTATTGATGAAATACGATTAGCCGTTTATAGAAACGATTTTCAACGAAATTTCACGTTTTTCATCGAAAACTGATATGAAATTGCGTTTTCTGTGGTAAATTTAAGTGAAACGTTGTTTTTTCTTCGTAGTTTCAGTTTTCACTACAAAACAGTATGTATAATAACAGTATATCCAAAATAAGATTTGGCGTTCATAGAAATGATTTTCACCGAAAATTCACGATTTTCATCGAAAACTGATACGAAATTGCGTTTTCTTTGGTTAATTCGAGTGAAACGGTGATTTTTCTGTGTAATTTCAGTTTTCACCACCAACCAGCATACAAACGGGAAGAAATCATTGTCTATTGACGAAATAGGATTTGGCGTTCACAGAAACGATTTTCACCGAAAACTATTAAGAAATTGCGTTTCCCCTGCCAAATTTGAGTGAAACGGTGATTTTTCTTCGTAATTTTAGTATTCACTTCCAAACATCATAAAAACGTGAAAAAATCATTTTTCATTGACGAAATACGAATAGCCGTTTATAGAAACGATTTTCACCGAAAATTCACGTTTTGCTTCGAAAACTGATACGAAATTCCGTTTTCTATGGTAAATTCGAGTGAAACGGTGATTTTTCTGTGTAATATCAGTTTTCACCACCAACCAGCATAAAATCGGGAAGAAATCATTGTCTATTGGCGAAATAAGATTTGCCGTTCACAGAAACGATTTTCACCGAAAACTAATAAGAAATTGCGTTTCCCCTGCCAAATTTGAGTGAAACGGTGATTATTCTTCGTAATTTTAGTATTCACTTCCAAACAGCATAAAAACGTGAAGAAATCATTTTTTATTGCCGAAATAAGATTTAGCGTTCATGGAAACGATTTTCACCGAAAATTCACGTGTTTCATCGAAAACTGATACGAAATTGCGTTTTCTCTGGTAAATTTGAGTGAATGGGTGATTTTTCATCGTAATTTCAGTTTTCACCACAAAACAGTATAAAAACGTGAAGAAATCCTTTTATATTGGCGAAATAAGATTTGGCGTTCTTGGAAATGATTTTCATCGAAAATTCACGTCTTGCATCGAACACTGATACGAAATTGCGTTTTCTGTGGTAAATTTAAGTGAAACGGTGATTTTTCTTCGTAATTTTAGTATTCACTGCCAAACAGCATAAAAACGTGAAGAAATCATTTTTTATTGACGAAATAAGATTTGGCGTTCATGGAAACGATTTTCACCGAAAATTCACGTTTTGCATCGAAAACTGATACGAAATTGCGTTTTCTCTGGTGAATTTAAGTAAAACGGTGATTTGTCTGTGTAATTTCCGTTTTCACCACAAAACAGTATAAAAACGTGAATAAAGCATTTTTTATTGAAGAAATACTATTAGCCGTTTATAAAAACGATTTTCACCGAAAAGTCTCGCTTATTCTTCGAAAACTGATACGAAATTTCGTTTCCTCTGCCAAATTTGAGTGAAACGGTGATTTTTCTTGGTAATTTTAGTATTCACTGCCAAACAGCATAAAAACGTGAAGACGTCATTTTTTATTGACGAAATAAGATTTGGCGTTCATAGAAATGATTTTCACCGAAAAGTCACGTTTTGCATCGAAAACTGATACGAAATTGCGTTTTCTTTGGTAAATTCGAGTAAAACGGTGATTTTTCTGTGTAATTTCAGTTTTCACCACCAACCTCTCTCTCTCTCTCTCTCTCTCTCTCTCTCTCTCTCTCTCTCTCTCCCTCTCTCTCTCTCTCATCGAAAACTGATACGAAATTGCGTTTCCTCTGCCAAATTTGAGTGAATCGGTGATTTTTCTTCGTAATTTCAGTTTTCACCACAAAACAGTATAAAAACGTGAAGAAATCATTTTTTATTGCCGAAATAAGGTTTAGCGTTCATGGAAACGATTTTCACCGAAAATTCACGTGTTTCATCGAAAACTGATACGAAGTTGCGTTTTCTCTGGTAAATTTGAGTGAATGGGTGATTTTTCATCGTAATTTCAGTTTTCACCACAAAACAGTATAAAAACGTGAAGAAATCCTTTTATATTGACGAAATAAGATTTGGCGTTCTTGGAAATGATTTTCATCGAAAATTCACGTCTTGCATCGAACACTGATACGAAATTGCGTTTTCTGTGGTAAATTTAAGTGAAACGGTGATTTTTCTTCGTAATTTTAGTATTCACTGCCAAACAGCATAGAAACGTGAAGAAATCATTTTTTATTGACGAAATAAGATTTGGCGTTCATGGAAACGATTTTCACCGAAAATTCACGTTTTGCATCGAAAACTGATACGAAATTGCGTTTTCTCTGGTGAATTTAAGTAAAACGGTGATTTGTCTGTGTAATTTCCGTTTTCACCACAAAACAGTATAAAAACGTGAATAAAGCATTTTTTATTGAAGAAATACTATTAGCCGTTTATAAAAACGATTTTCACCGAAAAGTCTCGCTTATTCTTCGAAAACTGATACGAAATTTCGTTTCCTCTGCCAAATTTGAGTGAAACGGTGATTTTTCTTGGTAATTTTAGTATTCACTGCCAAACAGCATAAAAACGTGAAGACGTCATTTTTTATTGACGAAATAAGATTTGGCGTTCATAGAAATGATTTTCACCGAAAAGTCACGTTTTGCATCGAAAACTGATACGAAATTGCGTTTTCTTTGGTAAATTCGAGTAAAACGGTGATTTTTCTGTGTAATTTCAGTTTTCACCACCAACCTCTCTCTCTCTCTCTCTCTCTCTCTCTCTCTCTCTCTCTCTCTCTCTCTCTCCCTCTCTCTCTCTCTCATCGAAAACTGATACGAAATTGCGTTTCCTCTGCCAAATTTGAGTGAATCGGTGATTTTTTCGTAATTTCAGTTTTCACCACAAAACAGTATAAAAACGTGAAGAAATCATTTTTTATTGATGAAATACGATTAGCCGTTTATAGAAACGATTTTCAACGAAATTTCACGTTTTTCATCGAAAACTGATATGAAATTGCGTTTTCTGTGGTAAATTTAAGTGAAACGTTGTTTTTTCTTCGTAGTTTCAGTTTTCACTACAAAACAGTATATATAATAACAGTATATCCAAAATAAGATTTGGCGTTCATAGAAATGATTTTCACCGAAAATTCACGATTTTCATCGAAAACTGATACGAAATTGCGTTTTCTTTGGTTAATTCGAGTGAAACGGTGATTTTTCTGTGTAATTTCAGTTTTCACCACCAACCAGCATAAAAACGGGAAGAAATCATTGTCTATTGACGAAATAGGATTTGGCGTTCACAGAAACGATTTTCACCGAAAACTATTAAGAAATTGCGTTTCCCCTGCAAAATTTGAGTGAAACGGTGATTTTTCTTCGTAATTTTAGTATTCACTTCCAAACATCATAAAAACGTGAAAAAATCATTTTTCATTGACGAAATACGAATAGCCGTTTATAGAAACGATTTTCACCGAAAATTCACGTTTTGCTTCGAAAACTGATACGAAATTCCGTTTTCTTTGGTAAATTCGAGTGAAACGGTGATTTTTCTGTGTAATATCAGTTTTCACCACCAACCAGCATAAAATCGGGAAGAAATCATTGTCTATTGGCGAAATAAGATTTGCCGTTCACAGAAACGATTTTCACCGAAAACTAATAAGAAATTGCGTTTCCCCTGCCAAATTTGAGTGAAACGGTGATTATTCTTCGTAATTTTAGTATTCACTTCCAAACAGCATAAAAACGTGAAGAAATCATTTTTTATTGCCGAAATAAGATTTAGCGTTCATGGAAACGATTTTCACCGAAAATTCACGTGTTTCGTCGAAAACTGATACGAAATTGCGTTTTCTCTGGTAAATTTGAGTGAATGGGTGATTTTTCATCGTAATTTCAGTTTTCACCACAAAACAGTATAAAAACGTAAAGAAATCCTTTTATATTGACGAAATAAGATTTGGCGTTCTTGGAAATGATTTTCATCGAAAATACACGTCTTGCATCGAACACTGATACGAAATTGCGTTTTCTGTGGTAAATTTAAGTGAAACGGTGATTTTTCTTCGTAATTTTAGTATTCACTGAAAAACAGCATAAAAACGTGAAGAAATCATTTTTTATTGACGAAATAAGATTTGGCGTTCATGGAAACGATTTTCACCGAAAATTCACGTTTTGCATCGAAAACTGATACGAAATTGCGTTGTCTCTGGTGAATTTAAGTAAAACGGTGATTTGTCTGTGTAATTTCCGTTTTCACCACAAAACAGTATAAAAACGTGAATAAAGCATTTTTTATTGAAGAAATACTATTAGCCGTTTATAAAAACGATTTTCACCGAAAAGTCTCGCTTATTCTTCGAAAACTGATACGAAATTTCGTTTCCTCTGCCAAATTTGAGTGAAACGGTGATTTTTCTTGGTAATTTTAGTATTCACTGCCAAACAGCATAAAAACGTGAAGACGTCATTTTTTATTGACGAAATAAGATTTGGCGTTCATAGAAATGATTTTCACCGAAAAGTCACGTTTTGCATCGAAAACTGATACGAAATTGCGTTTTCTTTGGTAAATTCGAGTAAAACGGAGATTTTTCTGTGTAATTTCAGTTTTCACCACCAACCTCTCTCTCTCTCTCTCTCTCTCTCTCTCTCTCTCTCTCTCTCCCCTCTCTCTCTCTCTCTCTCCCCCTCTCCCTCTCTCTCTCTCTCTCCCTCTCCCTCTCCCTCTCTCTCTCTCTCTCTCTCTCTCTCTCTCTCTTCCTCTCTCTCTCTCTCATCGAAAACTGATACGAAATTGCGTTTCCTCTGCCAAATTTGAGTGAATCGGTGATTTTTCTTCGTAATTTCAGTTTTCACCACAAAACAGTATAAAAACGTGAAGAAATTATTTTTTATTGATGAAATACGATTAGCCGTTTATAGAAACGATTTTCAACGAAATTTCACGTTTTTCATCGAAAACTGATATGAAATTGCGTTTTCTGTGGTAAATTTAAGTGATACGTTGTTTTTTCTTCGTAGTTTCAGTTTTCACTACAAAACAGTATATATAATAACAGTATATCCAAAATAAGATTTGGCGTTCATAGAAATGATTTTCACCGAAAATTCACGATTTTCATCGAAAACTGATACGAAATTGCGTTTTCTTTGGTTAATTCGAGTGAAACGGTGATTTTTCTGTGTAATTTCAGTTTTCACCACCAACCAGCATAAAAACGGGAAGAAATCATTGTCTATTGACGAAATAGGATTTGGCGTTTACAGAAACGATTTTCACCGAAAACTATTAAGAAATTGCGTTTCCCCTGCCAAATTTGAGTGAAACGGTGATTTTTCTTCGTAATTTTAGTATTCACTTCCAAACATCATAAAAACGTGAAAAAATCATTTTTCATTGACGAAATACGAATAGCCGTTTATAGAAACGATTTTCACCGAAAATTCACGTTTTGCTTCGAAAACTGATACGAAATTCCGTTTTCTTTGGTAAATTCGAGTGAAACGGTGATGTTTCTGTGTAATATCAGTTTTCACCACCAACCAGCATAAAATCGGGAAGAAATCATTGTCTATTGGCGAAATAAGATTTGCCGTTCACAGAAACGATTTTCACCGAAAACTAATAAGAAATTGCGTTTCCCCTGCCAAATTTGAGTGAAACGGTGATTATTCTTCGTAATTTTAGTATTCACTTCCAAACAGCATAAAAACGTGAAGAAATCATTTTTTATTGCCGAAATAAGATTTAGCGTTCATGGAAACGATTTTCACCGAAAATTCACGTGTTTCATCGAAAACTGATACGAAATTGCGTTTTCTCGGGTAAATTTGAGTGAATGGGTGATTTTTCATCGTAATTTCAGTTTTCACCACAAAACAGTATAAAAACGTGAAGAAATCCTTTTATATTGACGAAATAAGATTTGGCGTTCTTGGAAATGATTTTCATCGAAAATTCACGTCTTGCATCGAACACTGATACGAAATTGCGTTTTCTGTGGTAAATTTAAGTGAAACGGTGATTTTTCTTCGTAATTTTAGTATTCACTGCCAAACAGCATAGAAACGTGAAGAAATCATTTTTTATTGACGAAATAAGATTTGGCGTTCATGGAAACGATTTTCACCGAAAATTCACGTTTTGCATCGAAAACTGATACGAAATTGCGTTTTCTCTGGTGAATTTAAGTAAAACGGTGATTTGTCTGTGTAATTTCAGTTTTCACCACAAAACAGTATAAAAACGTGAATAAATCATTTTTTATTGAAGAAATACTATTAGCCGTTTATAAAAACGATTTTCACCGAAAAGTCTCGCTTATTCTTCGAAAACTGATACGAAATTTCGTTTCCTCTGCCAAATTTGGGGTAAACGGTGATTTTTCTTGGTAATTTTAGTATTCACTGCCAAACAGCATAAAAACGTGAAGACGTCATTTTTTATTGACGAAATAAGATTTGGCGTTCATAGAAATGATTTTCACCGAAAAGTCACGTTTTGCATCGAAAACTGATACGAAATTGCGTTTTCTTTGGTAAATTCGAGTAAAACGGTGATTTTTCTGTGTAATTTCAGTTTTCACCACCAACCTCTCTCTCTCTCTCTCTCTCTCTCTCTCTCTCTCTCTCTCTCTCTCTCTCTCTCTCTCTCTCTCCCTCTCTCTCTCTCTCATCGAAAACTGATACGAAATTGCGTTTCCTCTGCCAAATTTGAGTGAATCGGTGATTTTTCTTCGTAATTTCAGTTTTCACCACAAAACAGTATAAAAACGTGAAGAAATCATTTTTTATTGATGAAATACGATTAGCCGTTTATAGAAACGATTTTCAACGAAATTTCACGTTTTTCATCGAAAACTGATATGAAATTGCGTTTTCTGTGGTAAATTTAAGTGAAACGTTGTTTTTTCTTCGTAGTTTCAGTTTTCACTACAAAACAGTATGTATAATAACAGTATATCCAAAATAAGATTTGGCGTTCATAGAAATGATTTTCAACGAAAATTCACGATTTTCATCGAAAACTGATACGAAATTGCGTTTTCTTTGGTTAATTCGAGTGAAACGGTGATTTTTCTGTGTAATTTCAGTTTTCACCACCAACCAGCATAAAAACGGGAAGAAATCATTGTCTATTGACGAAATAGGATTTGGCGTTCACAGAAACGATTTTCACCGAAAACTATTAAGAAATTGCGTTTCCCCTGCCAAATTTGAGTGAAACGGTGATTTTTCTTCGTAATTTTAGTATTCACTTCCAAACATCATAAAAACGTGAAAAAATCATTTTTCATTGACGAAATACGAATAGCCGTTTATAGAAACGATTTTCACCGAAAATTCACGTTTTGCTTCGAAAACTGATACGAAATTCCGTTTTCTATGGTAAATTCGAGTGAAACGGTGATTTTTCTGTGTAATATCAGTTTTCACCACCAACCAGCATAAAATCGGGAAGAAATCATTGTCTATTGGCGAAATAAGATTTGCCGTTCACAGAAACGATTTTCACCGAAAACTAATAAGAAATTGCGTTTCCCCTGCCAAATTTGAGTGAAACGGTGATTATTCTTCGTAATTTTAGTATTCACTTCCAAACAGCATAAAAACGTGAAGAAATCATTTTTTATTGCCGAAATAAGATTTAGCGTTCATGGAAACGATTTTCACCGAAAATTCACGTGTTTCATCGAAAACTGATACGAAATTGCGTTTTCTCTGGTAAATTTGAGTGAATGGGTGATTTTTCATCGTAATTTCAGTTTTCACCACAAAACAGTATAAAAACGTGAAGAAATCCTTTTATATTGACGAAATAAGATTTGGCGTTCTTGGAAATGATTTTCATCGAAAATTCACGTCTTGCATCGAACACTGATACGAAATTGCGTTTTCTGTGGTAAATTTAAGTGAAACGGTGATTTTTCTTCGTAATTTTAGTATTCACTGCCAAACAGCATAAAAACGGGAAGAAATCATTTTTTATTGACGAAATAAGATTTGGCGTTCATGGAAACGATTTTCACCGAAAATTCACGTTTTGCATCGAAAACTGATACGAAATTGCGTTTTCTCTGGTGAATTTAAGTAAAACGGTGATTTGTCTGTGTAATTTCCGTTTTCACCACAAAACAGTATAAAAACGTGAATAAAGCATTTTTTATTGAAGAAATACTATTAGCCGTTTATAAAAACGATTTTCACCGAAAAGTCTCGCTTATTCTTCGAAAACTGATACGAAATTTCGCTTCCTCTGCCAAATTTGAGTGAAACGGTGATTTTTCTTGGTAATTTTAGTATTCACTGCCAAACAGCATAAAAACGTGAAGACGTCATTTTTTATTGACGAAATAAGATTTGGCGTTCATAGAAATGATTTTCACCGAAAAGTCACGTTTTGCATCGAAAACTGATACGAAATTGCGTTTTCTTTGGTAAATTCGAGTAAAACGGTGATTTTTCTGTGTAATTTCAGTTTTCACCACCAACCTCTCTCTCTCTCTCTCTCTCTCTCTCTCTCTCTCTCTCTCTCCCTCTCTCTCTCTCTCATCGAAAACTGATACGAAATTGCGTTTCCTCTGCCAAATTTGAGTGAATCGGTGATTTTTCTTCGTAATTTCAGTTTTCACCACAAAACAGTATAAAAACGTGAAGAAATCATTTTTTATTGATGAAATACGATTAGCCGTTTATAGAAACGATTTTCAACGAAATTTCACGTTTTTCATCGAAAACTGATATGAAATTGCGTTTTCTGTGGTAAATTTAAGTGAAACGTTGTTTTTTCTTCGTAGTTTCAGTTTTCACTACAAAACAGTATATATAATAACAGTATATCCAAAATAAGATTTGGCGTTCATAGAAATGATTTTCACCGAAAATTCACGATTTTCATCGAAAACTGATACGAAATTGCGTTTTCTTTGGTTAATTCGAGTGAAACGGTGATTTTTCTGTGTAATTTCAGTTTTCACCACCAACCAGCATAAAATCGGGAAGAAATCATTGTCTATTGGCGAAATAAGATTTGCCGTTCACAGAAACGATTTTCACCGAAAACTAATAAGAAATTGCGTTTCCCCTGCCAAATTTGAGTGAAACGGTGATTATTCTTCGTAATTTTAGTATTCACTTCCAAACAGCATAAAAACGTGAAGAAATCATTTTTTATTGCCGAAATAAGATTTAGCGTTCATGGAAACGATTTTCACCGAAAATTCACGTGTTTCATCGAAAACTGATACGAAATTGCGTTTTCTCTGGTAAATTTGAGTGAATGGGTGATTTTTCATCGTAATTTCAGTTTTCACCACAAAACAGTATAAAAACGTGAAGAAATCCTTTTATATTGACGAAATAAGATTTGGCGTTCTTGGAAATGATTTTCATCGAAAATTCACGTCTTGCATCGAACACTGATACGAAATTGCGTTTTCTGTGGTAAATTTAAGTGAAACGGTGATTTTTCTTCGTAATTTTAGTATTCACTGCCAAACAGCATAGAAACGTGAAGAAATCATTTTTTATTGACGAAATAAGATTTGGCGTTCATGGAAACGATTTTCACCGAAAATTCACGTTTTGCATCGAAAACTGATACGAAATTGCGTTTTCTCTGGTGAATTTAAGTAAAACGGTGATTTGTCTGTGTAATTTCCGTTTTCACCACAAAACAGTATAAAAACGTGAATAAAGCATTTTTTATTGAAGAAATACTATTAGCCGTTTATAAAAACGATTTTCACCGAAAAGTCTCGCTTATTCTTCGAAAACTGATACGAAATTTCGTTTCCTCTGCCAAATTTGAGTGAAACGGTGATTTTTCTTGGTAATTTTAGTATTCACTGCCAAACAGCATAAAAACGTGAAGACGTCATTTTTTATTGAAGAAATAAGATTTGGCGTTCATAGAAATGATTTTCACCGAAAAGTCACGTTTTGCATCGAAAACTGATACGAAATTGCGTTTTCTTTGGTAAATTCGAGTAAAACGGTGATTTTTCTGTGTAATTTCAGTTTTCACCACCAACCTCTCTCTCTCTCTCTCTCTCTCTCTCCCTCTCTCTCTCTCTCATCGAAAACTGATACGAAATTGCGTTTCCTCTGCCAAATTTGAGTGAATCGGTGATTTTTTTCGTAATTTCAGTTTTCACCACAAAACAGTATAAAAACGTGAAGAAATCATTTTTTATTGATGAAATACGATTAGCCGTTTATAGAAACGATTTTCAACGAAATTTCACGTTTTTCATCGAAAACTGATATGAAATTGCGTTTTCTGTGGTAAATTTAAGTGAAACGTTGTTTTTTCTTCGTAGTTTCAGTTTTCACTACAAAACAGTATATATAATAACAGTATATCCAAAATAAGATTTGGCGTTCATAGAAATGATTTTCACCGAAAATTCACGATTTTCATCGAAAACTGATACGAAATTGCGTTTTCTTTGGTTAATTCGAGTGAAACGGTGATTTTTCTGTGTAATTTCAGTTTTCACCACCAACCAGCATAAAAACGAGAAGAAATCATTGTCTATTGACGAAATAGGATTTGGCGTTCACAGAAACGATTTTCACCGAAAACTATTAAGAAATTGCGTTTCCCCTGCAAAATTTGAGTGAAACGGTGATTTTTCTTCGTAATTTTAGTATTCACTTCCAAACATCATAAAAACGTGAAAAAATCATTTTTCATTGACGAAATACGAATAGCCGTTTATAGAAACGATTTTCACCGAAAATTCACGTTTTGCTTCGAAAACTGATACGAAATTCCGTTTTCTTTGGTAAATTCGAGTGAAACGGTGATTTTTCTGTGTAATATCAGTTTTCACCACCAACCAGCATAAAATCGGGAAGAAATCATTGTCTATTGGCGAAATAAGATTTGCCGTTCACAGAAACGATTTTCACCGAAAACTAATAAGAAATTGCGTTTCCCCTGCCAAATTTGAGTGAAACGGTGATTATTCTTCGTAATTTTAGTATTCACTTCCAAACAGCATAAAAACGTGAAGAAATCATTTTTTATTGCCGAAATAAGATTTAGCGTTCATGGAAACGATTTTCACCGAAAATTCACGTGTTTCATCGAAAACTGATACGAAATTGCGTTTTCTCTGGTAAATTTGAGTGAATGGGTGATTTTTCATCGTAATTTCAGTTTTCACCACAAAACAGTATAAAAACGTGAAGAAATCCTTTTATATTGACGAAATAAGATTTGGCGTTCATGGAAATGATTTTCACCGAAAATTCACGTCTTGCATCGAACACTGATACGAAATTGCGTTTTCTGTGGTAAATTTAAGTGAAACGGTGATTTTTCTTCGTAATTTTAGTATTCTCTGCCAAACAGCATAAAAACGTGAAGAAATCATTTTTTATTGACGAAATAAGATTTGGCGTTCATGGAAACGATTTTCACCGAAAATTCACGTTTTGCATCGAAAACTGATACGAAATTGCGTTTTCTCTGGTGAATTTAAGTAAAACGGTGATTTGTCTGTGTAATTTCCGTTTTCACCACAAAACAGTATAAAAACGTGAATAAAGCATTTTTTATTGAAGAAATACTATTAGCCGTTTATAAAAACGATTTTCACCGAAAAGTCTCGCTTATTCTTCGAAAACTGATACGAAATTTCGTTTCCTCTGCCAAATTTGAGTGAAACGGTGATTTTTCTTGGTAATTTTAGTATTCACTGCCAAACAGCATAAAAACGTGAAGACGTCATTTTTTATTGACGAAATAAGATTTGGCGTTCATAGAAATGATTTTCACCGAAAAGTCACGTTTTGCATCGAAAACTGATACGAAATTGCGTTTTCTTTGGTAAATTCGAGTAAAACGGTGATTTTTCTGTGTAATTTCAGTTTTCACCACCAACCTCTCTCTCTCTCTCTCTCTCTCTCTCTCTCTCTCCCTCTCTCTCTCTCTCATCGAAAACTGATACGAAATTGCGTTTCCTCTGCCAAATTTGAGTGAATCGGTGATTTTTCTTCGTAATTTCAGTTTTCACCACAAAACAGTATAAAAACGTGAAGAAATCATTTTTTATTGATGAAATACGATTAACCGTTTATAGAAACGATTTTCAACGAAATTTCACGTTTTTCATCGAAAACTGATATGAAATTGCGTTTTCTGTGGTAAATTTAAGTGAAACGTTGTTTTTTCTTCGTAGTTTCAGTTTTCACTACAAAACAGTATATATAATAACAGTATATCCAAAATAAGATTTGGCGTTCATAGAAATGATTTTCACCGAAAATTCACGATTTTCATCGAAAACTGATACGAAATTGCGTTTTCTTTGGTTAATTCGAGTGAAACGGTGATTTTTCTGTGTAATTTCAGTTTTCACCACCAACCAGCATAAAATCGGGAAGAAATCATTGTCTATTGGCGAAATAAGATTTGCCGTTCACAGAAACGATTTTCACCGAAAACTAATAAGAAATTGCGTTTCCCCTGCCAAATTTGAGTGAAACGGTGATTATTCTTCGTAATTTTAGTATTCACTTCCAAACAGCATAAAAACGTGAAGAAATCATTTTTTATTGCCGAAATAAGATTTAGCGTTCATGGAAACGATTTTCACCGAAAATTCACGTGTTTCATCGAAAACTGATACGAAATTGCGTTTTCTCTGGTAAATTTGAGTGAATGGGTGATTTTTCATCGTAATTTCAGTTTTCACCACAAAACAGTATAAAAACGTGAAGAAATCCTTTTATATTGACGAAATAAGATTTGGCGTTCTTGGAAATGATTTTCATCGAAAATTCACGTCTTGCATCGAACACTGATACGAAATTGCGTTTTCTGTGGTAAATTTAAGTGAAACGGTGATTTTTCTTCGTAATTTTAGTATTCACTGCCAAACAGCATAAAAACGTGAAGAAATCATTTTTTATTGACGAAATAAGATTTGGCGTTCATGGAAACGATTTTCACCGAAAATTCACGTTTTGCATCGAAAACTGATACGAAATTGCGTTTTCTCTGGTGAATTGAAGTAAAACGGTGATTTGTCTGTGTAATTTCCGTTTTCACCACAAAACAGTATAAAAACGTGAATAAAGCATTTTTTATTGAAGAAATACTATTAGCCGTTTATAAAAACGATTTTCACCGAAAAGTCTCGCTTATTCTTCGAAAACTGATACGAAATTTCGTTTCCTCTGCCAAATTTGAGTGAAACGGTGATTTTTCTTGGTAATTTTAGTATTCACTGCCAAACAGCATAAAAACGTGAAGACGTCATTTTTTATTGACGAAATAAGATTTGGCGTTCATAGAAATGATTTTCACCGAAAAGTCACGTTTTGCATCGAAAACTGATACGAAATTGCGTTTTCTTTGGTAAATTCGAGTAAAACGGTGATTTTTCTGTGTAATTTCAGTTTTCACCACCAACCTCTCTCTCTCTCTCTCTCTCTCTCTCTCTCTCTCTCTCTCTCTCCCTCTCTCTCTCTCTCATCGAAAACTGATACGAAATTGCGTTTCCTCTGCCAAATTTGCGTGAATCGGTGATTTTTTTCGTAATTTCAGTTTTCACCACAAAACAGTATAAAAACGTGAAGAAATCATTTTTTATTGATGAAATACGATTAGCCGTTTATAGAAACGATTTTCAACGAAATTTCACGTTTTTCATCGAAAACTGATATGAAATTGCGTTTTCTGTGGTAAATTTAAGTGAAACGTTGTTTTTTCTTCGTAGTTTCAGTTTTCACTACAAAACAGTATATATAATAACAGTATATCCAAAATAAGATTTGGCGTTCATAGAAATGATTTTCACCGAAAATTCACGATTTTCATCGAAAACTGATACGAAATTGCGTTTTCTTTGGTTAATTCGAGTGAAACGGTGATTTTTCTGTGTAATTTCAGTTTTCACCACCAACCAGCATAAAAACGGGAAGAAATCATTGTCTATTGACGAAATAGGATTTGGCGTTCACAGAAACGATTTTCACCGAAAACTATTAAGAAATTGCGTTTCGCCTGCCAAATTTGAGTGAAACGGTGATTTTTCTTCGTAATTTTAGTATTCACTTCCAAACATCATAAAAACGTGAAAAAATCATTTTTCATTGACGAAATACGAATAGCCGTTTATAGAAACGATTTTCACCGAAAATTCACGTTTTGCTTCGAAAACTGATACGAAATTCCGTTTTCTTTGGTAAATTCGAGTGAAACGGTGATTTTTCTGTGTAATATCAGTTTTCACCACCAACCAGCATAAAATCGGGAAGAAATCATTGTCTATTGGCGAAATAAGATTTGCCGTTCACAGAAACGATTTTCACCGAAAACTAATAAGAAATTGCGTTTCCCCTGCCAAATTTGAGTGAAACGGTGATTATTCTTCGTAATTTTAGTATTCACTTCCAAACAGCATAAAAACGTGAAGAAATCATTTTTTATTGCCGAAATAAGATTTAGCGTTCATGGAAACGATTTTCACCGAAAATTCACGTGTTTCATCGAAAACTGATACGAAATTGCGTTTTCTCTGGTAAATTTGAGTGAATGGGTGATTTTTCATCGTAATTTCAGTTTTCACCACAAAACAGTATAAAAACGTGAAGAAATCCTTTTATATTGACGAAATAAGATTTGGCGTTCTTGGAAATGATTTTCATCGAAAATTCACGTCTTGCATCGAACAGTGATACGAAATTGCGTTTTCTGTGGTAAATTTAAGTGAAACGGTGATTTTTCTTCGTAATTTTAGTATTCACTGCCAAACAGCATAAAAACGTGAAGATATCATTTTTTATTGACGAAATAAGATTTGGCGTTCATGGAAACGATTTTCACCGAAAATTCACGTTTTGCATCGAAAACTGATACGAAATTGCGTTTTCTCTGGTGAATTTAAGTAAAACGGTGATTTGTCTGTGTAATTTCCGTTTTCACCAAAAAACAGTATAAAAACGTGAATAAAGCATTTTTTATTGAAGAAATACTATTAGCCGTTTATAAAAACGATTTTCACCGAAAAGTCTCGCTTATTCTTCGAAAACTGATACGAAATTTCGTTTCCTCTGCCAAATTTGAGTGAAACGGTGATTTTTCTTGGTAATTTTAGTATTCACTGCCACACAGCATAAAAACGTGAAGACGTCATTTTTTATTGACGAAATAAGATTTGGCGTTCATAGAAATGATTTTCACCGAAAAGTCACGTTTTGCATCGAAAACTGATACGAAATTGCGTTTTCTTTGGTAAATTCGAGTAAAACGGTGATTTTTCTGTGTAATTTCAGTTTTCACCACCAACCTCTCTCTCTCTCTCTCTCTCTCTCTCTCTCTCTCTCTCTCCCTCTCTCTCTCTCTCATCGAAAACTGATACGAAATTGCGTTTCCTCTGCCAAATTTGAGTGAATCGGTGATTTTTCTTCGTAATTTCAGTTTTCACCACAAAACAGTATAAAAACGTGAAGAAATCATTTTTTATTGATGAAATACGATTAGCCGTTTATAGAAACGATTTTCAACGAAATTTCACGTTTTTCATCGAAAACTGATATGAAATTGCGTTTTCTGTGGTAAATTTAAGCGAAACGTTGTTTTTTCTTCGTAGTTTCAGTTTTCACTACAAAACAGTATATATAATAACAGTATATCCAAAATAAGATTTGGCGTTCATAGAAATGATTTTCACCGAAAATTCACGATTTTCATCGAAAACTGATACGAAATTGCGTTTTCTTTGGTTAATTCGAGTGAAACGGTGATTTTTCTGTGTAATTTCAGTTTTCACCACCAACCAGCATAAAATCGGGAAGAAATCATTGTCTATTGGCGAAATAAGATTTGCCGTTCACAGAAACGATTTTCACCGAAAACTAATAAGAAATTGCGTTTCCCCTGCCAAATTTGAGTGAAACGGTGATTATTCTTCGTAATTTTAGTATTCACTTCCAAACAGCATAAAAACGTGAAGAAATCATTTTTTATTGCCGAAATAAGATTTAGCGTTCATGGAAACGATTTTCACCGAAAATTCACGTGTTTCATCGAAAACTGATACGAAATTGCGTTTTCTCTGGTAAATTTGAGTGAATGGGTGATTTTTCATCGTAATTTCAGTTTTCACCACAAAACAGTATAAAAACGTGAAGAAATCCTTTTATATTGACGAAATAAGATTTGGCGTTCTTGGAAATGATTTTCATCGAAAATTCACGTCTTGCATCGAACACTGATACGAAATTGCGTTTTCTGTGGTAAATTTAAGTGAAACGGTGATTTTTCTTCGTAATTTTAGTATTCACTGCCAAACAGCATAAAAACGTGAAGAAATCATTTTTTATTGACGAAATAAGATTTGGCGTTCATGGAAACGATTTTCACCGAAAATTCACGTTTTGCATCGAAAACTGATACGAAATTGCGTTTTCTCTGGTGAATTTAAGTAAAACGGTGATTTGTCTGTGTAATTTCCGTTTTCACCACAAAACAGTATAAAAACGTGAATAAAGCATTTTTTATTGAAGAAATACTATTAGCCGTTTATAAAAACGATTTTCACCGAAAAGTCTCGCTTATTCTTCGAAAACTGATACGAAATTTCGTTTCCTCTGCCAAATTTGAGTGAAACGGTGATTTTTCTTGGTAATTTTAGTATTCACTGCCAAACAGCATAAAAACGTGAAGACGTCATTTTTTATTGACGAAATAAGATTTGGCGTTCATAGAAATGATTTTCACCGAAAAGTCACGTTTTGCATCGAAAACTGATACGAAATTGCGTTTTCTTTGGTAAATTCGAGTAAAACGGTGATTTTTCTGTGTAATTTCAGTTTTCACCACCAACCTCTCTCTCTCTCTCTCTCTCTCTCATCGAAAACTGATACGAAATTGCGTTTCCTCTGCCAAATTTGAGTGAATCGGTGATTTTTCTTCGTAATTTCAGTTTTCACCACAAAACAGTATAAAAACGTGAAGAAATCATTTTTTATTGATGAAATACGATTAGCCGTTTATAGAAACGATTTTCAACGAAATTTCACGTTTTTCATCGAAAACTGATATGAAATTGCGTTTTCTGTGGTAAATTTAAGTGAAACGTTGTTTTTTCTTCGTAGTTTCAGTTTTCACTACAAAACAGTATATATAATAACAGTATATCCAAAATAAGATTTGGCGTTCATAGAAATGATTTTCACCGAAAATTCACGATTTTCATCGAAAACTGATACGAAATTGCGTTTTCTTTGGTTAATTCGAGTGAAACGGTGATTTTTCTGTGTAATTTCAGTTTTCACCACCAACCAGCATAAAATCGGGAAGAAATCATTGTCTATTGGCGAAATAAGATTTGCCGTTCACAGAAACGATTTTCACCGAAAACTAATAAGAAATTGCGTTTCCCCTGCCAAATTTGAGTGAAACGGTGATTATTCTTCGTAATTTTAGTATTCACTTCCAAACAGCATAAAAACGTGAAGAAATCATTTTTTATTGCCGAAATAAGATTTAGCGTTCATGGAAACGATTTTCACCGAAAATTCACGTGTTTCATCGAAAACTGATACGAAATTGCGTTTTCTCTGGTAAATTTGAGTGAATGGGTGATTTTTCATCGTAATTTCAGTTTTCACCACAAAACAGTATAAAAACGTGAAGAAATCCTTTTATATTGACGAAATAAGATTTGGCGTTCTTGGAAATGATTTTCATCGAAAATTCACGTCTTGCATCGAACACTGATACGAAATTGCGTTTTCTGTGGTAAATTTAAGTGAAACGGTGATTTTTCTTCGTAATTTTAGTATTCACTGCCAAACAGCATAGAAACGTGAAGAAATCATTTTTTATTGACGAAATAAGATTTGGCGTTCATGGAAACGATTTTCACCGAAAATTCACGTTTTGCATCGAAAACTGATACGAAATTGCGTTTTCTCTGGTGAATTTAAGTAAAACGGTGATTTGTCTGTGTAATTTCCGTTTTCACCACAAAACAGTATAAAAACGTGAATAAAGCATTTTTTATTGAAGAAATACTATTAGCCGTTTATAAAAACGATTTTCACCGAAAAGTCTCGCTTATTCTTCGAAAACTGATACGAAATTTCGTTTCCTCTGCCAAATTTGAGTGAAACGGTGATTTTTCTTGGTAATTTTAGTATTCACTGCCAAACAGCATAAAAACGTGAAGACGTCATTTTTTATTGAAGAAATAAGATTTGGCGTTCATAGAAATGATTTTCACCGAAAAGTCACGTTTTGCATCGAAAACTGATACGAAATTGCGTTTTCTTTGGTAAATTCGAGTAAAACGGTGATTTTTCTGTGTAATTTCAGTTTTCACCACCAACCTCTCTCTCTCTCTCTCTCTCTCTCTCCCTCTCTCTCTCTCTCATCGAAAACTGATACGAAATTGCGTTTCCTCTGCCAAATTTGAGTGAATCGGTGATTTTTTTCGTAATTTCAGTTTTCACCACAAAACAGTATAAAAACGTGAAGAAATCATTTTTTATTGATGAAATACGATTAGCCGTTTATAGAAACGATTTTCAACGAAATTTCACGTTTTTCATCGAAAACTGATATGAAATTGCGTTTTCTGTGGTAAATTTAAGTGAAACGTTGTTTTTTCTTCGTAGTTTCAGTTTTCACTACAAAACAGTATATATAATAACAGTATATCCAAAATAAGATTTGGCGTTCATAGAAATGATTTTCACCGAAAATTCACGATTTTCATCGAAAACTGATACGAAATTGCGTTTTCTTTGGTTAATTCGAGTGAAACGGTGATTTTTCTGTGTAATTTCAGTTTTCACCACCAACCAGCATAAAAACGAGAAGAAATCATTGTCTATGTACGAAATAGGATTTGGCGTTCACAGAAACGATTTTCACCGAAAACTATTAAGAAATTGCGTTTCCCCTGCAAAATTTGAGTGAAACGGTGATTTTTCTTCGTAATTTTAGTATTCACTTCCAAACATCATAAAAACGTGAAAAAATCATTTTTCATTGACGAAATACGAATAGCCGTTTATAGAAACGATTTTCACCGAAAATTCACGTTTTGCTTCGAAAACTGATACGAAATTCCGTTTTCTTTGGTAAATTCGAGTGAAACGGTGATTTTTCTGTGTAATATCAGTTTTCACCACCAACCAGCATAAAATCGGGAAGAAATCATTGTCTATTGGCGAAATAAGATTTGCCGTTCACAGAAACGATTTTCACCGAAAACTAATAAGAAATTGCGTTTCCCCTGCCAAATTTGAGTGAAACGGTGATTATTCTTCGTAATTTTAGTATTCACTTCCAAACAGCATAAAAACGTGAAGAAATCATTTTTTATTGCCGAAATAAGATTTAGCGTTCATGGAAACGATTTTCACCGAAAATTCACGTGTTTCATCGAAAACTGATACGAAATTGCGTTTTCTCTGGTAAATTTGAGTGAATGGGTGATTTTTCATCGTAATTTCAGTTTTCACCACAAAACAGTATAAAAACGTGAAGAAATCCTTTTATATTGACGAAATAAGATTTGGCGTTCATGGAAATGATTTTCACCGAAAATTCACGTCTTGCATCGAACACTGATACGAAATTGCGTTTTCTGTGGTAAATTTAAGTGAAACGGTGATTTTTCTTCGTAATTTTAGTATTCTCTGCCAAACAGCATAAAAACGTGAAGAAATCATTTTTTATTGACGAAATAAGATTTGGCGTTCATGGAAACGATTTTCACCGAAAATTCACGTTTTGCATCGAAAACTGATACGAAATTGCGTTTTCTCTGGTGAATTTAAGTAAAACGGTGATTTGTCTGTGTAATTTCCGTTTTCACCACAAAACAGTATAAAAACGTGAATAAAGCATTTTTTATTGAAGAAATACTATTAGCCGTTTATAAAAACGATTTTCACCGAAAAGTCTCGCTTATTCTTCGAAAACTGATACGAAATTTCGTTTCCTCTGCCAAATTTGAGTGAAACGGTGATTTTTCTTGGTAATTTTAGTATTCACTGCCAAACAGCATAAAAACGTGAAGACGTCATTTTTTATTGACGAAATAAGATTTGGCGTTCATAGAAATGATTTTCACCGAAAAGTCACGTTTTGCATCGAAAACTGATACGAAATTGCGTTTTCTTTGGTAAATTCGAGTAAAACGGTGATTTTTCTGTGTAATTTCAGTTTTCACCACCAACCTCTCTCTCTCTCTCTCTCTCTCTCTCTCTCTCTCCCTCTCTCTCTCTCTCATCGAAAACTGATACGAAATTGCGTTTCCTCTGCCAAATTTGAGTGAATCGGTGATTTTTCTTCGTAATTTCAGTTTTCACCACAAAACAGTATAAAAACGTGAAGAAATCATTTTTTATTGATGAAATACGATTAGCCGTTTATAGAAACGATTTTCAACGAAATTTCACGTTTTTCATCGAAAACTGATATGAAATTGCGTTTTCTGTGGTAAATTTAAGTGAAACGTTGTTTTTTCTTCGTAGTTTCAGTTTTCACTACAAAACAGTATATATAATAACAGTATATCCAAAATAAGATTTGGCGTTCATAGAAATGATTTTCACCGAAAATTCACGATTTTCATCGAAAACTGATACGAAATTGCGTTTTCTTTGGTTAATTCGAGTGAAACGGTGATTTTTCTGTGTAATTTCAGTTTTCACCACCAACCAGCATAAAATCGGGAAGAAATCATTGTCTATTGGCGAAATAAGATTTGCCGTTCACAGAAACGATTTTCACCGAAAACTAATAAGAAATTGCGTTTCCCCTGCCAAATTTGAGTGAAACGGTGATTATTCTTCGTAATTTTAGTATTCACTTCCAAACAGCATAAAAACGTGAAGAAATCATTTTTTATTGCCGAAATAAGATTTAGCGTTCATGGAAACGATTTTCACCGAAAATTCACGTGTTTCATCGAAAACTGATACGAAATTGCGTTTTCTCTGGTAAATTTGAGTGAATGGGTGATTTTTCATCGTAATTTCAGTTTTCACCACAAAACAGTATAAAAACGTGAAGAAATCCTTTTATATTGACGAAATAAGATTTGGCGTTCTTGGAAATGATTTTCATCGAAAATTCACGTCTTGCATCGAACACTGATACGAAATTGCGTTTTCTGTGGTAAATTTAAGTGAAAAGGTGATTTTTCTTCGTAATTTTAGTATTCACTGCCAAACAGCATAAAAACGTGAAGAAATCATTTTTTATTGACGAAATAAGATTTGGCGTTCATGGAAACGATTTTCACCGAAAATTCACGTTTTGCATCGAAAACTGATACGAAATTGCGTTTTCTCTGGTGAATTGAAGTAAAACGGTGATTTGTCTGTGTAATTTCCGTTTTCACCACAAAACAGTATAAAAACGTGAATAAAGCATTTTTTATTGAAGAAATACTATTAGCCGTTTATAAAAACGATTTTCACCGAAAAGTCTCGCTTATTCTTCGAAAACTGATACGAAATTTCGTTTCCTCTGCCAAATTTGAGTGAAACGGTGATTTTTCTTGGTAATTTTAGTATTCACTGCCAAACAGCATAAAAACGTGAAGACGTCATTTTTTATTGACGAAATAAGATTTGGCGTTCATAGAAATGATTTTCACCGAAAAGTCACGTTTTGCATCGAAAACTGATACGAAATTGCGTTTTCTTTGGTAAATTCGAGTAAAACGGTGATTTTTCTGTGTAATTTCAGTTTTCACCACCAACCTCTCTCTCTCTCTCTCTCTCTCTCTCTCTCTCTCTCTCTCTCTCTCCCTCTCTCTCTCTCTCATCGAAAACTGATACGAAATTGCGTTTCCTCTGCCAAATTTGCGTGAATCGGTGATTTTTTTCGTAATTTCAGTTTTCACCACAAAACAGTATAAAAACGTGAAGAAATCATTTTTTATTGATGAAATACGATTAGCCGTTTATAGAAACGATTTTCAACGAAATTTCACGTTTTTCATCGAAAACTGATATGAAATTGCGTTTTCTGTGGTAAATTTAAGTGAAACGTTGTTTTTTCTTCGTAGTTTCAGTTTTCACTACAAAACAGTATATATAATAACAGTATATCCAAAATAAGATTTGGCGTTCATAGAAATGATTTTCACCGAAAATTCACGATTTTCATCGAAAACTGATACGAAATTGCGTTTTCTTTGGTTAATTCGAGTGAAACGGTGATTTTTCTGTGTAATTTCAGTTTTCACCACCAACCAGCATAAAAACGGGAAGAAATCATTGTCTATTGACGAAATAGGATTTGGCGTTCACAGAAACGATTTTCACCGAAAACTATTAAGAAATTGCGTTTCGCCTGCCAAATTTGAGTGAAACGGTGATTTTTCTTCGTAATTTTAGTATTCACTTCCAAACATCATAAAAACGTGAAAAAATCATTTTTCATTGACGAAATACGAATAGCCGTTTATAGAAACGATTTTCACCGAAAATTCACGTTTTGCTTCGAAAACTGATACCAAATTCCGTTTTCTTTGGTAAATTCGAGTGAAACGGTGATTTTTCTGTGTAATATCAGTTTTCACCACCAACCAGCATAAAATCGGGAAGAAATCATTGTCTATTGGCGAAATAAGATTTGCCGTTCACAGAAACGATTTTCACCGAAAACTAATAAGAAATTGCGTTTCCCCTGCCAAATTTGAGTGAAACGGTGATTATTCTTCGTAATTTTAGTATTCACTTCCAAACAGCATAAAAACGTGAAGAAATCATTTTTTATTGCCGAAATAAGATTTAGCGTTCATGGAAACGATTTTCACCGAAAATTCACGTGTTTCATCGAAAACTGATACGAAATTGCGTTTTCTCTGGTAAATTTGAGTGAATGGGTGATTTTTCATCGTAATTTCAGTTTTCACCACAAAACAGTATAAAAACGTGAAGAAATCCTTTTATATTGACGAAATAAGATTTGGCGTTCTTGGAAATGATTTTCATCGAAAATTCACGTCTTGCATCGAACAGTGATACGAAATTGCGTTTTCTGTGGTAAATTTAAGTGAAACGGTGATTTTTCTTCGTAATTTTAGTATTCACTGCCAAACAGCATAAAAACGTGAAGATATCATTTTTTATTGACGAAATAAGATTTGGCGTTCATGGAAACGATTTTCACCGAAAATTCACGTTTTGCATCGAAAACTGATACGAAATTGCGTTTTCTCTGGTGAATTTAAGTAAAACGGTGATTTGTCTGTGTAATTTCCGTTTTCACCAAAAAACAGTATAAAAACGTGAATAAAGCATTTTTTATTGAAGAAATACTATTAGCCGTTTATAAAAACGATTTTCACCGAAAAGTCTCGCTTATTCTTCGAAAACTGATACGAAATTTCGTTTCCTCTGCCAAATTTGAGTGAAACGGTGATTTTTCTTGGTAATTTTAGTATTCACTGCCACACAGCATAAAAACGTGAAGACGTCATTTTTTATTGACGAAATAAGATTTGGCGTTCATAGAAATGATTTTCACCGAAAAGTCACGTTTTGCATCGAAAACTGATACGAAATTGCGTTTTCTTTGGTAAATTCGAGTAAAACGGTGATTTTTCTGTGTAATTTCAGTTTTCACCACCAACCTCTCTCTCTCTCTCTCTCTCTCTCTCTCTCTCTCTCTCTCTCCCTCTCTCTCTCTCTCATCGAAAACTGATACGAAATTGCGTTTCCTCTGCCAAATTTGAGTGAATCGGTGATTTTTCTTCGTAATTTCAGTTTTCACCACAAAACAGTATAAAAACGTGAAGAAATCATTTTTTATTGATGAAATACGATTAGCCGTTTATAGAAACGATTTTCAACGAAATTTCACGTTTTTCATCGAAAACTGATATGAAATTGCGTTTTCTGTGGTAAATTTAAGTGAAACGTTGTTTTTTCTTCGTAGTTTCAGTTTTCACTACAAAACAGTATATATAATAACAGTATATCCAAAATAAGATTTGGCGTTCATAGAAATGATTTTCACCGAAAATTCACGATTTTCATCGAAAACTGATACGAAATTGCGTTTTCTTTGGTTAATTCGAGTGAAACGGTGATTTTTCTGTGTAATTTCAGTTTTCACCACCAACCAGCATAAAATCGGGAAGAAATCATTGTCTATTGGCGAAATAAGATTTGCCGTTCACAGAAACGATTTTCACCGAAAACTAATAAGAAATTGCGTTTCCCCTGCCAAATTTGAGTGAAACGGTGATTATTCTTCGTAATTTTAGTATTCACTTCCAAACAGCATAAAAACGTGAAGAAATCATTTTTTATTGCCGAAATAAGATTTAGCGTTCATGGAAACGATTTTCACCGAAAATTCACGTGTTTCATCGAAAACTGATACGAAATTGCGTTTTCTCTGGTAAATTTGAGTGAATGGGTGATTTTTCATCGTAATTTCAGTTTTCACCACAAAACAGTATAAAAACGTGAAGAAATCCTTTTATATTGACGAAATAAGATTTGGCGTTCTTGGAAATGATTTTCATCGAAAATTCACGTCTTGCATCGAACACTGATACGAAATTGCGTTTTCTGTGGTAAATTTAAGTGAAACGGTGATTTTTCTTCGTAATTTTAGTATTCACTGCCAAACAGCATAAAAACGTGAAGAAATCATTTTTTATTGACGAAATAAGATTTGGCGTTCATGGAAACGATTTTCACCGAAAATTCACGTTTTGCATCGAAAACTGATACGAAATTGCGTTTTCTCTGGTGAATTTAAGTAAAACGGTGATTTGTCTGTGTAATTTCCGTTTTCACCACAAAACAGTATAAAAACGTGAATAAAGCATTTTTTATTGAAGAAATACTATTAGCCGTTTATAAAAACGATTTTCACCGAAAAGTCTCGCTTATTCTTCGAAAACTGATACGAAATTTCGTTTCCTCTGCCAAATTTGAGTGAAACGGTGATTTTTCTTGGTAATTTTAGTATTCACTGCCAAACAGCATAAAAACGTGAAGACGTCATTTTTTATTGACGAAATAAGATTTGGCGTTCATAGAAATGATTTTCACCGAAAAGTCACGTTTTGCATCGAAAACTGATACGAAATTGCGTTTTCTTTGGTAAATTCGAGTAAAACGGTGATTTTTCTGTGTAATTTCAGTTTTCACCACCAACCTCTCTCTCTCTCTCTCTCTCTCATCGAAAACTGATACGAAATTGCGTTTCCTCTGCCAAATTTGAGTGAATCGGTGATTTTTCTTCGTAATTTCAGTTTTCACCACAAAACAGTATAAAAACGTGAAGAAATCATTTTTTATTGATGAAATACGATTAGCCGTTTATAGAAACGATTTTCAACGAAATTTCACGTTTTTCATCGAAAACTGATATGAAATTGCGTTTTCTGTGGTAAATTTAAGTGAAACGTTGTTTTTTCTTCGTAGTTTCAGTTTTCACTACAAAACAGTATATATAATAACAGTATATCCAAAATAAGATTTGGCGTTCATAGAAATGATTTTCACCGAAAATTCACGATTTTCATCGAAAACTGATACGAAATTGCGTTTTCTTTGGTTAATTCGAGTGAAACGGTGATTTTTCTGTGTAATTTCAGTTTTCACCACCAACCAGCATAAAATCGGGAAGAAATCATTGTCTATTGGCGAAATAAGATTTGCCGTTCACAGAAACGATTTTCACCGAAAACTAATAAGAAATTGCGTTTCCCCTGCCAAATTTGAGTGAAACGGTGATTATTCTTCGTAATTTTAGTATTCACTTCCAAACAGCATAAAAACGTGAAGAAATCATTTTTTATTGCCGAAATAAGATTTAGCGTTCATGGAAACGATTTTCACCGAAAATTCACGTGTTTCATCGAAAACTGATACGAAATTGCGTTTTCTCTGGTAAATTTGAGTGAATGGGTGATTTTTCATCGTAATTTCAGTTTTCACCACAAAACAGTATAAAAACGTGAAGAAATCCTTTTATATTGACGAAATAAGATTTGGCGTTCTTGGAAATGATTTTCATCGAAAATTCACGTCTTGCATCGAACACTGATACGAAATTGCGTTTTCTGTGGTAAATTTAAGTGAAACGGTGATTTTTCTTCGTAATTTTAGTATTCACTGCCAAACAGCATAGAAACGTGAAGAAATCATTTTTTATTGACGAAATAAGATTTGGCGTTCATGGAAACGATTTTCACCGAAAATTCACGTTTTGCATCGAAAACTGATACGAAATTGCGTTTTCTCTGGTGAATTTAAGTAAAACGGTGATTTGTCTGTGTAATTTCCGTTTTCACCACAAAACAGTATAAAAACGTGAATAAAGCATTTTTTATTGAAGAAATACTATTAGCCGTTTATAAAAACGATTTTCACCGAAAAGTCTCGCTTATTCTTCGAAAACTGATACGAAATTTCGTTTCCTCTGCCAAATTTGAGTGAAACGGTGATTTTTCTTGGTAATTTTAGTATTCACTGCCAAACAGCATAAAAACGTGAAGACGTCATTTTTTATTGAAGAAATAAGATTTGGCGTTCATAGAAATGATTTTCACCGAAAAGTCACGTTTTGCATCGAAAACTGATACGAAATTGTGTTTTCTTTGGTAAATTCGAGTAAAACGGTGATTTTTCTGTGTAATTTCAGTTTTCACCACCAACCTCTCTCTCTCTCTCTCTCTCTCTCTCTCCCTCTCTCTCTCTCTCATCGAAAACTGATACGAAATTGCGTTTCCTCTGCCAAATTTGAGTGAATCGGTGATTTTTTTCGTAATTTCAGTTTTCACCACAAAACAGTATAAAAACGTGAAGAAATCATTTTTTATTGATGAAATACGATTAGCCGTTTATAGAAACGATTTTCAACGAAATTTCACGTTTTTCATCGAAAACTGATATGAAATTGCGTTTTCTGTGGTAAATTTAAGTGAAACGTTGTTTTTTCTTCGTAGTTTCAGTTTTCACTACAAAACAGTATATATAATAACAGTATATCCAAAATAAGATTTGGCGTTCATAGAAATGATTTTCACCGAAAATTCACGATTTTCATCGAAAACTGATACGAAATTGCGTTTTCTTTGGTTAATTCGAGTGAAACGGTGATTTTTCTGTGTAATTTCAGTTTTCACCACCAACCAGCATAAAAACGAGAAGAAATCATTGTCTATTGACGAAATAGGATTTGGCGTTCACAGAAACGATTTTCACCGAAAACTATTAAGAAATTGCGTTTCCCCTGCAAAATTTGAGTGAAACGGTGATTTTTCTTCGTAATTTTAGTATTCACTTCCAAACATCATAAAAACGTGAAAAAATCATTTTTCATTGACGAAATACGAATAGCCGTTTATAGAAACGATTTTCACCGAAAATTCACGTTTTGCTTCGAAAACTGATACGAAATTCCGTTTTCTTTGGTAAATTCGAGTGAAACGGTGATTTTTCTGTGTAATATCAGTTTTCACCACCAACCAGCATAAAATCGGGAAGAAATCATTGTCTATTGGCGAAATAAGATTTGCCGTTCACAGAAACGATTTTCACCGAAAACTAATAAGAAATTGCGTTTCCCCTGCCAAATTTGAGTGAAACGGTGATTATTCTTCGTAATTTTAGTATTCACTTCCAAACAGCATAAAAACGTGAAGAAATCATTTTTTATTGCCGAAATAAGATTTAGCGTTCATGGAAACGATTTTCACCGAAAATTCACGTGTTTCATCGAAAACTGATACGAAATTGCGTTTTCTCTGGTAAATTTGAGTGAATGGGTGATTTTTCATCGTAATTTCAGTTTTCACCACAAAACAGTATAAAAACGTGAAGAAATCCTTTTATATTGACGAAATAAGATTTGGCGTTCATGGAAATGATTTTCACCGAAAATTCACGTCTTGCATCGAACACTGATACGAAATTGCGTTTTCTGTGGTAAATTTAAGTGAAACGGTGATTTTTCTTCGTAATTTTAGTATTCTCTGCCAAACAGCATAAAAACGTGAAGAAATCATTTTTTATTGACGAAATAAGATTTGGCGTTCATGGAAACGATTTTCACCGAAAATTCACGTTTTGCATCGAAAACTGATACGAAATTGCGTTTTCTCTGGTGAATTTAAGTAAAACGGTGATTTGTCTGTGTAATTTCCGTTTTCACCACAAAACAGTATAAAAACGTGAATAAAGCATTTTTTATTGAAGAAATACTATTAGCCGTTTATAAAAACGATTTTCACCGAAAAGTCTCGCTTATTCTTCGAAAACTGATACGAAATTTCGTTTCCTCTGCCAAATTTGAGTGAAACGGTGATTTTTCTTGGTAATTTTAGTATTCACTGCCAAACAGCATAAAAACGTGAAGACGTCATTTTTTATTGACGAAATAAGATTTGGCGTTCATAGAAATGATTTTCACCGAAAAGTCACGTTTTGCATCGAAAACTGATACGAAATTGCGTTTTCTTTGGTAAATTCGAGTAAAACGGTGATTTTTCTGTGTAATTTCAGTTTTCACCACCAACCTCTCTCTCTCTCTCTCTCTCTCTCTCTCTCTCTCTCTCCCTCTCTCTCTCTCTCATCGAAAACTGATACGAAATTGCGTTTCCTCTGCCAAATTTGAGTGAATCGGTGATTTTTCTTCGTAATTTCAGTTTTCACCACAAAACAGTATAAAAACGTGAAGAAATCATTTTTTATTGATGAAATACGATTAGCCGTTTATAGAAACGATTTTCAACGAAATTTCACGTTTTTCATCGAAAACTGATATGAAATTGCGTTTTCTGTGGTAAATTTAAGTGAAACGTTGTTTTTTCTTCGTAGTTTCAGTTTTCACTACAAAACAGTATATATAATAACAGTATATCCAAAATAAGATTTGGCGTTCATAGAAATGATTTTCACCGAAAATTCACGATTTTCATCGAAAACTGATACGAAATTGCGTTTTCTTTGGTTAATTCGAGTGAAACGGTGATTTTTCTGTGTAATTTCAGTTTTCACCACCAACCAGCATAAAATCGGGAAGAAATCATTGTCTATTGGCGAAATAAGATTTGCCGTTCACAGAAACGATTTTCACCGAAAACTAATAAGAAATTGCGTTTCCCCTGCCAAATTTGAGTGAAACGGTGATTATTCTTCGTAATTTTAGTATTCACTTCCAAACAGCATAAAAACGTGAAGAAATCATTTTTTATTGCCGAAATAAGATTTAGCGTTCATGGAAACGATTTTCACCGAAAATTCACGTGTTTCATCGAAAACTGATACGAAATTGCGTTTTCTCTGGTAAATTTGAGTGAATGGGTGATTTTTCATCGTAATTTCAGTTTTCACCACAAAACAGTATAAAAACGTGAAGAAATCCTTTTATATTGACGAAATAAGATTTGGCGTTCTTGGAAATGATTTTCATCGAAAATTCACGTCTTGCATCGAACACTGATACGAAATTGCGTTTTCTGTGGTAAATTTAAGTGAAACGGTGATTTTTCTTCGTAATTTTAGTATTCACTGCCAAACAGCATAAAAACGTGAAGAAATCATTTTTTATTGACGAAATAAGATTTGGCGTTCATGGAAACGATTTTCACCGAAAATTCACGTTTTGCATCGAAAACTGATACGAAATTGCGTTTTCTCTGGTGAATTTAAGTAAAACGGTGATTTGTCTGTGTAATTTCCGTTTTCACCACAAAACAGTATAAAAACGTGAATAAAGCATTTTTTATTGAAGAAATACTATTAGCCGTTTATAAAAACGATTTTCACCGAAAAGTCTCGCTTATTCTTCGAAAACTGATACGAAATTTCGTTTCCTCTGCCAAATTTGAGTGAAACGGTGATTTTTCTTGGTAATTTTAGTATTCACTGCCAAACAGCATAAAAACGTGAAGACGTCATTTTTTATTGACGAAATAAGATTTGGCGTTCATAGAAATGATTTTCACCGAAAAGTCACGTTTTGCATCGAAAACTGATACGAAATTGCGTTTTCTTTGGTAAATTCGAGTAAAACGGTGATTTTTCTGTGTAATTTCAGTTTTCACCACCAACCTCTCTCTCTCTCTCTCTCTCTCTCTCTCTCTCTCTCTCTCTCTCTCTCTCCCTCTCTCTCTCTCTCATCGAAAACTGATACGAAATTGCGTTTCCTCTGCCAAATTTGCGTGAATCGGTGATTTTTTTCGTAATTTCAGTTTTCACCACAAAACAGTATAAAAACGTGAAGAAATCATTTTTTATTGATGAAATACGATTAGCCGTTTATAGAAACGATTTTCAACGAAATTTCACGTTTTTCATCGAAAACTGATATGAAATTGCGTTTTCTGTGGTAAATTTAAGTGAAACGTTGTTTTTTCTTCGTAGTTTCAGTTTTCACTACAAAACAGTATATATAATAACAGTATATCCAAAATAAGATTTGGCGTTCATAGAAATGATTTTCACCGAAAATTCACGATTTTCATCGAAAACTGATACGAAATTGCGTTTTCTTTGGTTAATTCGAGTGAAACGGTGATTTTTCTGTGTAATTTCAGTTTTCACCACCAACCAGCATAAAAACGGGAAGAAATCATTGTCTATTGACGAAATAGGATTTGGCGTTCACAGAAACGATTTTCACCGAAAACTATTAAGAAATTGCGTTTCGCCTGCCAAATTTGAGTGAAACGGTGATTTTTCTTCGTAATTTTAGTATTCACTTCCAAACATCATAAAAACGTGAAAAAATCATTTTTCATTGACGAAATACGAATAGCCGTTTATAGAAACGATTTTCACCGAAAATTCACGTTTTGCTTCGAAAACTGATACCAAATTCCGTTTTCTTTGGTAAATTCGAGTGAAACGGTGATTTTTCTGTGTAATATCAGTTTTCACCACCAACCAGCATAAAATCGGAAAGAAATCATTGTCTATTGGCGAAATAAGATTTGCCGTTCACAGAAACGATTTTCACCGAAAACTAACAAGAAATTGCGTTTCCCCTGCCAAATTTGAGTGAAACGGTGATTATTCTTCGTAATTTTAGTATTCACTTCCAAACAGCATAAAAACGTGAAGAAATCATTTTTTATTGCCGAAATAAGATTTAGCGTTCATGGAAACGATTTTCACCGAAAATTCACGTGTTTCATCGAAAACTGATACGAAATTGCGTTTTCTCTGGTAAATTTGAGTGAATGGGTGATTTTTCATCGTAATTTCAGTTTTCACCACAAAACAGTATAAAAACGTGAAGAAATCCTTTTATATTGACGAAATAAGATTTGGCGTTCTTGGAAATGATTTTCATCGAAAATTCACGTCTTGCATCGAACAGTGATACGAAATTGCGTTTTCTGTGGTAAATTTAAGTGAAACGGTGATTTTTCTTCGTAATTTTAGTATTCACTGCCAAACAGCATAAAAACGTGAAGATATCATTTTTTATTGACGAAATAAGATTTGGCGTTCATGGAAACGATTTTCACCGAAAATTCACGTTTTGCATCGAAAACTGATACGAAATTGCGTTTTCTCTGGTGAATTTAAGTAAAACGGTGATTTGTCTGTGTAATTTCCGTTTTCACCAAAAAACAGTATAAAAACGTGAATAAAGCATTTTTTATTGAAGAAATACTATTAGCCGTTTATAAAAACGATTTTCACCGAAAAGTCTCGCTTATTCTTCGAAAACTGATACGAAATTTCGTTTCCTCTGCCAAATTTGAGTGAAACGGTGATTTTTCTTGGTAATTTTAGTATTCACTGCCACACAGCATAAAAACGTGAAGACGTCATTTTTTATTGACGAAATAAGATTTGGCGTTCATAGAAATGATTTTCACCGAAAAGTCACGTTTTGCATCGAAAACTGATACGAAATTGCGTTTTCTTTGGTAAATTCGAGTAAAACGGTGATTTTTCTGTGTAATTTCAGTTTTCACCACCAACCTCTCTCTCTCTCTCTCTCTCTCTCTCTCTCTCTCTCTCTCCCTCTCTCTCTCTCTCATCGAAAACTGATACGAAATTGCGTTTCCTCTGCCAAATTTGAGTGAATCGGTGATTTTTCTTCGTAATTTCAGTTTTCACCACAAAACAGTATAAAAACGTGAAGAAATCATTTTTTATTGATGAAATACGATTAGCCGTTTATAGAAACGATTTTCAACGAAATTTCACGTTTTTCATCGAAAACTGATATGAAATTGCGTTTTCTGTGGTAAATTTAAGTGAAACGTTGTTTTTTCTTCGTAGTTTCAGTTTTCACTACAAAACAGTATATATAATAACAGTATATCCAAAATAAGATTTGGCGTTCATAGAAATGATTTTCACCGAAAATTCACGATTTTCATCGAAAACTGATACGAAATTGCGTTTTCTTTGGTTAATTCGAGTGAAACGGTGATTTTTCTGTGTAATTTCAGTTTTCACCACCAACCAGCATAAAATCGGGAAGAAATCATTGTCTATTGGCGAAATAAGATTTGCCGTTCACAGAAACGATTTTCACCGAAAACTAATAAGAAATTGCGTTTCCCCTGCCAAATTTGAGTGAAACGGTGATTATTCTTCGTAATTTTAGTATTCACTTCCAAACAGCATAAAAACGTGAAGAAATCATTTTTTATTGCCGAAATAAGATTTAGCGTTCATGGAAACGATTTTCACCGAAAATTCACGTGTTTCATCGAAAACTGATACGAAATTGCGTTTTCTCTGGTAAATTTGAGTGAATGGGTGATTTTTCATCGTAATTTCAGTTTTCACCACAAAACAGTATAAAAACGTGAAGAAATCCTTTTATATTGACGAAATAAGATTTGGCGTTCTTGGAAATGATTTTCATCGAAAATTCACGTCTTGCATCGAACACTGATACGAAATTGCGTTTTCTGTGGTAAATTTAAGTGAAACGGTGATTTTTCTTCGTAATTTTAGTATTCACTGCCAAACAGCATAAAAACGTGAAGAAATCATTTTTTATTGACGAAATAAGATTTGGCGTTCATGGAAACGATTTTCACCGAAAATTCACGTTTTGCATCGAAAACTGATACGAAATTGCGTTTTCTCTGGTGAATTTAAGTAAAACGGTGATTTGTCTGTGTAATTTCCGTTTTCACCACAAAACAGTATAAAAACGTGAATAAAGCATTTTTTATTGAAGAAATACTATTAGCCGTTTATAAAAACGATTTTCACCGAAAAGTCTCGCTTATTCTTCGAAAACTGATACGAAATTTCGTTTCCTCTGCCAAATTTGAGTGAAACGGTGATTTTTCTTGGTAATTTTAGTATTCACTGCCAAACAGCATAAAAACGTGAAGACGTCATTTTTTATTGACGAAATAAGATTTGGCGTTCATAGAAATGATTTTCACCGAAAAGTCACGTTTTGCATCGAAAACTGATACGAAATTGCGTTTTCTTTGGTAAATTCGAGTAAAACGGTGATTTTTCTGTGTAATTTCAGTTTTCACCACCAACCTCTCTCTCTCTCTCTCTCTCTCATCGAAAACTGATACGAAATTGCGTTTCCTCTGCCAAATTTGAGTGAATCGGTGATTTTTCTTCGTAATTTCAGTTTTCACCACAAAACAGTATAAAAACGTGAAGAAATCATTTTTTATTGATGAAGTACGATTAGCCGTTTATAGAAACGATTTTCAACGAAATTTCACGTTTTTCATCGAAAACTGATATGAAATTGCGTTTTCTGTGGTAAATTTAAGTGAAACGTTGTTTTTTCTTCGTAGTTTCAGTTTTCACTACAAAACAGTATATATAATAACAGTATATCCAAAATAAGATTTGGCGTTCATAGAAATGATTTTCACCGAAAATTCACGATTTTCATCGAAAACTGATACGAAATTGCATTTTCTTTGGTTAATTCGAGTGAAACGGTGATTTTTCTGTGTAATTTCAGTTTTCACCACCAACCAGCATAAAATCGGGAAGAAATCATTGTCTATTGGCGAAATAAGATTTGCCGTTCACAGAAACGATTTTCACCGAAAACTAATAAGAAATTGCGTTTCCCCTGCCAAATTTGAGTGAAACGGTGATTATTCTTCGTAATTTTAGTATTCACTTCCAAACAGCATAAAAACGTGAAGAAATCATTTTTTATTGCCGAAATAAGATTTAGCGTTCATGGAAACGATTTTCACCGAAAATTCACGTGTTTCATCGAAAACTGATACGAAATTGCGTTTTCTCTGGTAAATTTGAGTGAATGGGTGATTTTTCATCGTAATTTCAGTTTTCACCACAAAACAGTATAAAAACGTGAAGAAATCCTTTTATATTGACGAAATAAGATTTGGCGTTCTTGGAAATGATTTTCATCGAAAATTCACGTCTTGCATCGAACACTGATACGAAATTGCGTTTTCTGTGGTAAATTTAAGTGAAACGGTGATTTTTCTTCGTAATTTTAGTATTCACTGCCAAACAGCATAAAAACGTGAAGAAATCATTTTTTATTGACGAAATAAGATTTGGCGTTCATGGAAACGATTTTCACCGAAAATTCACGTTTTGCATCGAAAACTGATACGAAATTGCGTTTTCTCTGGTGAATTTAAGTAAAACGGTGATTTGTCTGTGTAATTTCCGTTTTCACCACAAAACAGTATAAAAACGTGAATAAAGCATTTTTTATTGAAGAAATACTATTAGCCGTTTATAAAAACGATTTTCACCGAAAAGTCTCGCTTATTCTTCGAAAACTGATACGAAATTTCGTTTCCTCTGCCAAATTTGAGTGAAACGGTGATTTTTCTTGGTAATTTTAGTATTCACTGCCAAACAGCATAAAAACGTGAAGACGTCATTTTTTATTGACGAAATAAGATTTGGCGTTCATAGAAATGATTTTCACCGAAAAGTCACGTTTTGCATCGAAAACTGATACGAAATTGCGTTTTCTTTGGTAAATTCGAGTAAAACGGTGATTTTTCTGTGTAATTTCAGTTTTCACCACCAACCTCTCTCTCTCTCTCTCTCTCTCTCTCTCTCTCTCTCTCTCTCTCTCTCTCTCCCTCTCTCTCTCTCTCATCGAAAACTGATACGAAATTGCGTTTCCTCTGCCAAATTTGAGTGAATCGGTGATTTTTCTTCGTAACTTCAGTTTTCACCACAAAACAGTATAAAAACGTGAAGAAATCATTTTTTATTGATGAAATACGATTAGCCGTTTATAGAAACGATTTACAACGAAATTTCACGTTTTTCATCGAAAACTGATATGAAATTGCGTTTTCTGTGGTAAATTTAACTGAAACGTTGTTTTTTCTTCGTAGTTTCAGTTTTCACTACAAAACAGTATATATAATAACAGTATATCCAAAATAAGATTTGGCGTTCATAGAAATGATTTTCACCGAAAATTCACGATTTTCATCGAAAACTGATACGAAATTGCGTTTTCTTTGGTTAATTCGAGTGAAACGGTGATTTTTCTGTGTAATTTCAGTTTTCACCACCAACCAGCATAAAATCGGGAAGAAATCATTGTCTATTGGCGAAATAAGATTTGCCGTTCACAGAAACGATTTTCACCGAAAACTAATAAGAAATTGCGTTTCCCCTGCCAAATTTGAGTGAAACGGTGATTATTCTTCGTAATTTTAGTATTCACTTCCAAACAGCATAAAAACGTGAAGAAATCATTTTTTATTGCCGAAATAAGATTTAGCGTTCATGGAAACGATTTTCACCGAAAATTCACGTGTTTCATCGAAAACTGATACGAAATTGCGTTTTCTCTGGTAAATTTGAGTGAATGGGTGATTTTTCATCGTAATTTCAGTTTTCACCACAAAACAGTATAAAAACGTGAAGAAATCCTTTTATATTGACGAAATAAGATTTGGCGTTCATGGAAATGATTTTCACCGAAAATTCACGTCTTGCATCGAACACTGATACGAAATTGCGTTTTCTGTGGTAAATTTAAGTGAAACGGTGATTTTTCTTCGTAATTTTAGTATTCTCTGCCAAACAGCATAAAAACGTGAAGAAATCATTTTTTATTGACGAAATAAGATTTGGCGTTCATGGAAACGATTTTCACCGAAAATTCACGTTTTGCATCGAAAACTGATACGAAATTGCGTTTTCTCTGGTGAATTTAAGTAAAACGGTGATTTGTCTGTGTAATTTCAGTTTTCACCACAAAACAGTATAAAAACGTGAATAAATCATTTTTTATTGAAGAAATACTATTAGCCGTTTATAAAAACGATTTTCACCGAAAAGTCTCGCTTATTCTTCGAAAACTGATACGAAATTTCGTTTCCTCTGCCAAATTTGAGTGAAATGGTGATTTTTCTTGGTAATTTTAGTATTCACTGCCAAACAGCATAAAAACGTGAAGACGTCATTTTTTATTGACGAAATAAGATTTGGCGTTCATAGAAATGATTTTCACCGAAAAGTCACGTTTTGCATCGAAAACTGATATGAAATTGCGTTTTCTTTGGTAAATTCGAGTAAAACGGTGATTTTTCTGTGTAATTTCAGTTTTCACCACCAACCTCTCTCTCTCTCTCTCTCTCTCTCTCTCCCCTCTCTCTCTCTCTCTCTCTCCCCCTCTCCCTCTCTCTCTCTCTCTCCCTCTCCCTCTCCCTCTCCCTCTCCCTCTCTCTCTCTCTCTCTCTCTCTCTCTCTCTCTCTCTCTCTCTCTCTCTCTTCCTCTCTCTCTCTCTCATCGAAAACTGATACGAAATTGCGTTTCCTCTGCCAAATTTGAGTGAATCGGTGATTTTTCTTCGTAATTTCAGTTTTCACCACAAAACAGTATAAAAACGTGAAGAAATCATTTTTTATTGATGAAATACGATTAGCCGTTTATAGAAACGATTTTCAACGAAATTTCACGTTTTTCATCGAAAACTGATATGAAATTGCGTTTTCTGTGGTAAATTTAAGTGATACGTTGTTTTTTCTTCGTAGTTTCAGTTTTCACTACAAAACAGTATATATAATAACAGTATATCCAAAATAAGATTTGGCGTTCATAGAAATGATTTTCACCGAAAATTCACGATTTTCATCGAAAACTGATACGAAATTGCGTTTTCTTTGGTTAATTCGAGTGAAACGGTGATTTTTCTGTGTAATTTCAGTTTTCACCACCAACCAGCATAAAAACGGGAAGAAATCATTGTCTATTGACGAAATAGGATTTGGCGTTCACAGAAACGATTTTCACCGAAAACTATTAAGAAATTGCGTTTCCCCTGCCAAATTTGAGTGAAACGGTGAGTTTTCTTCGTAATTTTAGTATTCACTTCCAAACATCATAAAAACGTGAAAAAATCATTTTTCATTGACGAAATACGAATAGCCGTTTATAGAAACGATTTTCACCGAAAATTCACATTTTGCTTCGAAAACTGATACGAAATTCCGTTTTCTTTGGTAAATTCGAGTGAAACGGTGATGTTTCTGTGTAATATCAGTTTTCACCACCAACCAGCATAAAATCGGGAAGAAATCATTGTCTATTGGCGAAATAAGATTTGCCGTTCACAGAAACGATTTTCACCGAAAACTAATAAGAAATTGCGTTTCCCCTGCCAAATTTGAGTGAAACGGTGATTATTCTTCGTAATTTTAGTATTCACTTCCAAACAGCATAAAAACGTGAAGAAATCATTTTTTATTGCCGAAATAAGATTTAGCGTTCATGGAAACGATTTTCACCGAAAATTCACGTGTTTCATCGAAAACTGATACGAAATTGCGTTTTCTCGGGTAAATTTGAGTGAATGGGTGATTTTTCATCGTAATTTCAGTTTTCACCACAAAACAGTATAAAAACGTGAAGAAATCCTTTTATATTGACGAAATAAGATTTGGCGTTCTTGGAAATGATTTTCATCGAAAATTCACGTCTTGCATCGAACACTGATACGAAATTGCGTTTTCTGTGGTAAATTTAAGTGAAACGGTGATTTTTCTTCGTAATTTTAGTATTCACTGCCAAACAGCATAGAAACGTGAAGAAATCATTTTTTATTGACGAAATAAGATTTGGCGTTCATGGAAACGATTTTCACCGAAAATTCACGTTTTGCATCGAAAACTGATACGAAATTGCGTTTTCTCTGGTGAATTTAAGTAAAACGGTGATTTGTCTGTGTAATTTCAGTTTTCACCACAAAACAGTATAAAAACGTGAATAAATCATTTTTTATTGAAGAAATACTATTAGCCGTTTATAAAAACGATTTTCACCGAAAAGTCTCGCTTATTCTTCGAAAACTGATACGAAATTTCGTTTCCTCTGCCAAATTTGGGTGAAACGGTGATTTTTCTTGGTAATTTTAGTATTCACTGCCAAACAGCATAAAAACGTGAAGACGTCATTTTTTATTGACGAAATAAGATTTGGCGTTCATACAAATGATTTTCACCGAAAAGTCACGTTTTGCATCGAAAACTGATACGAAATTGCGTTTTCTTTGGTAAATTCGAGTAAAACGGTGATTTTTCTGTGTAATTTCAGTTTTCACCACCAACCTCTCTCTCTCTCTCTCTCTCTCTCTCTCTCTCTCTCTCTCTCTCTCTCCTCTCTCTCTCTCTCATCGAAAACTGATACGAAATTGCGTTTCAATTGCGTTTCCTCTGCCAAATTTGAGTGAATCGGTGATTTTTCTTCGTAATTTCAGTTTTCACCACAAAACAGTATAAAAACGTGAAGAAATCATTTTTTATTGATGAAATACGATTAGCCGTTTATAGAAACGATTTTCAACGAAATTTCACGTTTTTCATCGAAAACTGATATGAAATTGCGTTTTCTGTGGTAAATTTAAGTGAAACGTTGTTTTTTCTTCGTAGTTTCAGTTTTCACTACAAAACAGTATGTATAATAACAGTATATCCAAAATAAGATTTGGCGTTCATAGAAATGATTTTCACCGAAAATTCACGATTTTCATCGAAAACTGATACGAAATTGCGTTTTCTTTGGTTAATTCGAGTGAAACGGTGATTTTTCTGTGTAATTTCAGTTTTCACCACCAACCAGCATAAAAACGGGAAGAAATCATTGTCTATTGACGAAATAGGATTTGGCGTTCACAGAAACGATTTTCACCGAAAACTATTAAGAAATTGCGTTTCCCCTGCCAAATTTGAGTGAAACGGTGATTTTTCTTCGTAATTTTAGTATTCACTTCCAAACATCATAAAAACGTGAAAAAATCATTTTTCATTGACGAAATACGAATAGCCGTTTATAGAAACGATTTTCACCGAAAATTCACGTTTTGCTTCGAAAACTGATACGAAATTCCGTTTTCTATGGTAAATTCGAGTGAAACGGTGATTTTTCTGTGTAATATCAGTTTTCACCACCAACCAGCATAAAATCGGGAAGAAATCATTGTCTATTGGCGAAATAAGATTTGCCGTTCACAGAAACGATTTTCACCGAAAACTAATAAGAAATTGCGTTTCCCCTGCCAAATTTGAGTGAAACGGTGATTATTCTTCGTAATTTTAGTATTCACTTCCAAACAGCATAAAAACGTGAAGAAATCATTTTTTATTGCCGAAATAAGATTTAGCGTTCATGGAAACGATTTTCACCGAAAATTCACGTGTTTCATCGAAAACTGATACGAAATTGCGTTTTCTCGGGTAAATTTGAGTGAATGGGTGATTTTTCATCGTAATTTCAGTTTTCACCACAAAACAGTATAAAAACGTGAAGAAATCCTTTTATATTGACGAAATAAGATTTGGCGTTCTTGGAAATGATTTTCATCGAAAATTCACGTCTTGCATCGAACACTGATACGAAATTGCGTTTTCTGTGGTAAATTTAAGTGAAACGGTGATTTTTCTTCGTAATTTTAGTATTCACTGCCAAACAGCATAGAAACGTGAAGAAATCATTTTTTATTGACGAAATAAGATTTGGCGTTCATGGAAACGATTTTCACCGAAAATTCACGTTTTGCATCGAAAACTGATACGAAATTGCGTTTTCTCTGGTGAATTTAAGTAAAACGGTGATTTGTCTGTGTAATTTCAGTTTTCACCACAAAACAGTATAAAAACGTGAATAAATCATTTTTTATTGAAGAAATACTATTAGCCGTTTATAAAAACGATTTTCACCGAAAAGTCTCGCTTATTCTTCGAAAACTGATACGAAATTTCGTTTCCTCTGCCAAATTTGGGTGAAACGGTGATTTTTCTTGGTAATTTTAGTATTCACTGCCAAACAGCATAAAAACGTGAAGACGTCATTTTTTATTGACGAAATAAGATTTGGCGTTCATACAAATGATTTTCACCGAAAAGTCACGTTTTGCATCGAAAACTGATACGAAATTGCGTTTTCTTTGGTAAATTCGAGTAAAACGGTGATTTTTCTGTGTAATTTCAGTTTTCACCACCAACCTCTCTCTCTCTCTCTCTCTCTCTCTCTCTCTCTCTCTCTCTCTCTCTCTCCCTCTCTCTCTCTCTCATCGAAAACTGATACGAAATTGCGTTTCCTCTGCCAAATTTGAGTGAATCGGTGATTTTTCTTCGTAATTTCAGTTTTCACCACAAAACAGTATAAAAACGTGAAGAAATCATTTTTTATTGATGAAATACGATTAGCCGTTTATAGAAACGATTTTCAACGAAATTTCACGTTTTTCATCGAAAACTGATATGAAATTGCGTTTTCTGTGGTAAATTTAAGTGAAACGTTGTTTTTTCTTCGTAGTTTCAGTTTTCACTACAAAACAGTATGTATAATAACAGTATATCCAAAATAAGATTTGGCGTTCATAGAAATGATTTTCACCGAAAATTCACGATTTTCATCGAAAACTGATACGAAATTGCGTTTTCTTTGGTTAATTCGAGTGAAACGGTGATTTTTCTGTGTAATTTCAGTTTTCACCACCAACCAGCATAAAAACGGGAAGAAATCATTGTCTATTGACGAAATAGGATTTGGCGTTCACAGAAACGATTTTCACCGAAAACTATTAAGAAATTGCGTTTCCCCTGCCAAATTTGAGTGAAACGGTGATTTTTCTTCGTAATTTTAGTATTCACTTCCAAACATCATAAAAACGTGAAAAAATCATTTTTCATTGACGAAATACGAATAGCCGTTTATAGAAACGATTTTCACCGAAAATTCACGTTTTGCTTCGAAAACTGATACGAAATTCCGTTTTCTATGGTAAATTCGAGTGAAACGGTGATTTTTCTGTGTAATATCAGTTTTCACCACCAACCAGCATAAAATCGGGAAGAAATCATTGTCTATTGGCGAAATAAGATTTGCCGTTCACAGAAACGATTTTCACCGAAAACTAATAAGAAATTGCGTTTCCCCTGCCAAATTTGAGTGAAACGGTGATTATTCTTCGTAATTTTAGTATTCACTTCCAAACAGCATAAAAACGTGAAGAAATCATTTTTTATTGCCGAAATAAGATTTAGCGTTCATGGAAACGATTTTCACCGAAAATTCACGTGTTTCATCGAAAACTGATACGAAATTGCGTTTTCTCGGGTAAATTTGAGTGAATGGGTGATTTTTCATCGTAATTTCAGTTTTCACCACAAAACAGTATAAAAACGTGAAGAAATCCTTTTATATTGACGAAATAAGATTTGGCGTTCTTGGAAATGATTTTCATCGAAAATTCACGTCTTGCATCGAACACTGATACGAAATTGCGTTTTCTGTGGTAAATTTAAGTGAAACGGTGATTTTTCTTCGTAATTTTAGTATTCACTGCCAAACAGCATAGAAACGTGAAGAAATCATTTTTTATTGACGAAATAAGATTTGGCGTTCATGGAAACGATTTTCACCGAAAATTCACGTTTTGCATCGAAAACTGATACGAAATTGCGTTTTCTCTGGTGAATTTAAGTAAAACGGTGATTTGTCTGTGTAATTTCAGTTTTCACCACAAAACAGTATAAAAACGTGAATAAATCATTTTTTATTGAAGAAATACTATTAGCCGTTTATGAAAACGATTTTCACCGAAAAGTCTCGCTTATTCTTCGAAAACTGATACGAAATTTCGTTTCCTCTGCCAAATTTGGGTGAAACGGTGATTTTTCTTGGTAATTTTAGTATTCACTGCCAAACAGCATAAAAACGTGAAGACGTCATTTTTTATTGACGAAATAAGATTTGGCGTTCATACAAATGATTTTCACCGAAAAGTCACGTTTTGCATCGAAAACTGATACGAAATTGCGTTTTCTTTGGTAAATTCGAGTAAAACGGTGATTTTTCTGTGTAATTTCAGTTTTCACCACCAACCTCTCTCTCTCTCTCTCTCTCTCTCTCTCTCTCTCTCTCTCTCTCTCTCTCCCTCTCTCTCTCTCTCATCGAAAACTGATACGAAATTGCGTTTCCTCTGCCAAATTTGAGTGAATCGGTGATTTTTCTTCGTAATTTCAGTTTTCACCACAAAACAATATAAAAACGTGAAGAAATCATTTTTTATTGATGAAATACGATTAGCCGTTTATAGAAACGATTTTCAACGAAATTTCACGTTTTTCATCGAAAACTGATATGAAATTGCGTTTTCTGTGGTAAATTTAAGTGAAACGTTGTTTTTTCTTCGTAGTTTCAGTTTTCACTACAAAACAGTATGTATAATAACAGTATATCCAAAATAAGATTTGGCGTTCATAGAAATGATTTTCACCGAAAATTCACGATTTTCATCGAAAACTGATACGAAATTGCGTTTTCTTTGGTTAATTCGAGTGAAACGGTGATTTTTCTGTGTAATTTCAGTTTTCACCACCAACCAGCATAAAAACGGGAAGAAATCATTGTCTATTGACGAAATAGGATTTGGCGTTCACAGAAACGATTTTCACCGAAAACTATTAAGAAATTGCGTTTCCCCTGCCAAATTTGAGTGAAACGGTGATTTTTCTTCGTAATTTTAGTATTCACTTCCAAACATCATAAAAACGTGAAAAAATCATTTTTCATTGACGAAATACGAATAGCCGTTTATAGAAACGATTTTCACCGAAAATTCACGTTTTGCTTCGAAAACTGATACGAAATTCCGTTTTCTATGGTAAATTCGAGTGAAACGGTGATTTTTCTGTGTAATATCAGTTTTCACCACCAACCAGCATAAAATCGGGAAGAAATCATTGTCTATTGGCGAAATAAGATTTGCCGTTCACAGAAACGATTTTCACCGAAAACTAATAAGAAATTGCGTTTCCCCTGCCAAATTTGAGTGAAACGGTGATTATTCTTCGTAATTTTAGTATTCACTTCCAAACAGCATAAAAACGTGAAGAAATCATTTTTTATTGCCGAAATAAGATTTAGCGTTCATGGAAACGATTTTCACCGAAAATTCACGTGTTTCATCGAAAACTGATACGAAATTGCGTTTTCTCTGGTAAATTTGAGTGAATGGGTGATTTTTCATCGTAATTTCAGTTTTCACCACAAAACAGTATAAAAACGTGAAGAAATCCTTTTATATTGACGAAATAAGATTTGGCGTTCTTGGAAATGATTTTCATCGAAAATTCACGTCTTGCATCGAACACTGATACGAAATTGCGTTTTCTGTGGTAAATTTAAGTGAAACGGTGATTTTTCTTCGTAATTTTAGTATTCACTGCCAAACAGCATAAAAACGTGAAGA
>CAXDIM010000196.1:0-198074 GCA_963989365.1 Rhimphoctona megacephalus | reverse complement strand
TACTATACATCATACCATTAAGATGAAGCCGAAAAATGTTAATGTTACGAATGAAAAACAAATACTACGTGATGTTTTCAATAGAACTGAGGTGGGAAAACTGGCGAAATTTAAAATCGGCGATAAAGTACGCATTAGTAAATTTAAGAATGTATTTGAGAAAGGTTATACAGCAAACTGGACAACGGAAATTTTCACAATATATCGAGTAAGAAAAACTACCCCTGTTACATACAACATAAAAGATCATCAAGATGAGCCCATTGCAGGTAGCTTCTACGAACAAGAGTTACTTCGAGTTAAATATCCTGACATATATCTCATTGAAAAAGTCTTGAAGAAGCGTGGTAGTCAGTTGCTTGTTAAATGGCTAGGTTTCGACAATACACATAATAGTTGGATAAGTAAGGATGATTTGTGAACAATAAAGAAGAGGAAAAGAATGTCTGGTTTATTTTTATGACCCTCCCGACATATCCAAGCAGGTCTCTGCATAGCTCTGGAAAGCAGGTAGAAGGAAAAAAGGATGGACACAATGAGTTTCACAAAAAGATTCTTTTTATTTCACATCAAATGTACAAATATTGAAAAAAAATGTTCTCTCTCTCTCTCTCTCTCTCTCTCTCTCATACACATACGTACGCGCTCTTGGTTTACAACTCTCTACGTTTCCATTGCTTCCGAACATTTGGGAATACTGTAATGACCCCATGGCAACGTGTCTACCGTTCCAGGTATAATATACCGCTTGTCATCGTGTGGACTTAGAGCGATTTTTGTCTCTGTTATGGTATAGACATTATGTAATGTCGATCGAATCGATGATTGGCAACGCTTCATTTCAATCTGCTCATCGAGACACTTCACATAATCTTCAAATTGTATGGTTCTCGCAACAACATTACTCTTTACACCTTTCGCTTTTTTAACATCTTTCTTCCCCTCAACTCGCGTCGCATACATTTTCGATCTAAGTCCAACGAATTCGGTCATTATGGCCCCGTTGTTCTCATCCTTCATGAGACCAGGGACCTTTTTGTTGACAAGCGGTATACCATATACATTGTCATGGGGATAGTCACTGGTGTCATATTTGTCGAGATTGCATTTCATGTCCTTATATACATCGTCACATTCAATATGGTAAATTAAACTATCAGTATCTGTATACATCACTTTACTCTTATTTCCATACGTTGGAGTCATGAATTCGTGGTGAAACGCATATAGACAAGTTTTGGAGATGTCTAAAATCGACATGCCCACATATATTGGTTTATTAAACTTGACTTGAAGATTTCGCAACTCTACAGCGATTAAATTTTCTGCAAAGATACTTCGACTGTGAAAGTTGGGTTTTGCGATCATAGCCTCTGCTCCATATCGGCCTGCCCATTCCGTTAACAATTTGACTTGTACGTGGCTACGAACATCTTCCATAGTTTTTCCAAAAACTGCATTATTCATCAATTTGAATAGATTTTTTTCAAAATCATTTTTCGCACGTGTACGAAACTGAGTATTCAAATCAATGTATGTTTGCAGCCAGGAAGATTGCTTGAATTTCAAAACTCTATGTATTTTGGCGATTTTCAAACCATGTTGCAAACACTGCTGCAATGCACGATAGTGTATGACATACCGTTTTTTCCCGTTCACCGTTGCAAGCAGCTTTTCTTGCTGCGTGCCCGGAGGTTTATCATGCGTTGGACAAAACGGTAAGTCACTATGCGCATCGTGCAAGTGTTCTGGATATTCTAAATCAACCTCAAGTATATAACCGTTTTCAGAATCTAATGGAACTGTTTCGACATTGATGCTTGCAATATCGTCAATCCATTCAAAATCTGCGTACGGCAGCGGTTGACTCATTGCCCATCCATACAAATTATTAACGTCGTAATACATCAAGTATGAGGATGATATAGATGGATTATATGAGTCCATATACTTATTATTGGCACGGGCATGCCTTTTGGAGCATTGACTGAGACCACCCCGAATACCTCTCTCCACGAATAATACCATGTCGATGTCCGTGAGCAATTCAAACTTTACCTTTGTATATTTCATCATGGCATCCCAGGTATATCCGGGGAGAGTATAGTAAAACGCAGGGTCAAGACCATAACTTTTCAGGCAAGTATCGCGGAAATTCTCAAAGATGTCGGCTAATAGTAGTACGTCGGTCTTTAAATATAAATCGCTGTATTCACCGAGCGTTCGAGTTGAAAATCGTTCCCACACATTTTTAGCATGAGTATATTCCTTCTCGGAAATGGTTGACTCCGTTAAAGAGCTGTAAAATGCTTCCCGCGGTGGAAGCTCCGTTTCATCTAACTTTTCAAAACTGTCAATATATTCGTAGGGGAAGACACCTTTTCGTGTCAATAGATGAAAATCGTCGACGTCGGGAAACTGTGATTTCAAAGTTGTGAGTTTGTCTGAAGTTAAAAATGATGCTAATTTATCGAGACTTGTGTTCAGAAATCTAAATGAGTCTATGAAACGTAATTTTATATTTTTCCGCGTGTCTTTGGACGTTTCAACAGTTTTCGAGAAGGAGATGTACTTTTCTTTTGTTATAGGGAGCAAATCGATTTTCCCCTCGAACGCAGTTGCTACTTCTTTTATTATAAAATGCGCGTCATAACCGGATAAATTATGAAAAACTATTGGAATGAAAAATGAGTTCTGATAGTTTAAATTGCAATTTGAATGTGCCGGACCTCTGAATTGCCCTGTCAGGTGGCAATGATCGCGAACACGCTCATCACCCCCGACAAAAGGTTTCTCGCAAATATGACAATCTTTTTCCTCCCGAAATTTTTTCCACTCCTGTGGAGTCAAATCTTGCATCGGAACGTTTGTTAATAAAATTTTCTCCACTCGCAATGCCAGTTTTTTAAGTTCTACTACGAACCATTCCACACAGTTTTTGCCTCGGCGTTCGTGATATCCCGACAGCGAATCATCGTAGGAGCACTTGACGTAATATCCAACGCTGAAGACACGATGATGTTGGCTCTTGTTCTTCTCCCTCTCTTCAACGCTGGTTTTCTCCAGGATGCATTCAAGATCTGCGTAGACCACGAATGGGAGACGCTCCTTCCGATTGGCATTTGTGAATTCCAACCATTTGTCGTTCTCGGCTGGTAATTGAACTGCGCAATCATTAAGCACACCGCAATCCACCTCATGCAACCGCAGCTTGTCGACGGATTGGAAGAAGTGCAGGCATCTGTAAAATAATCATTTTTTCAACATTATTTAAAGATTTATTATACATTGTGAAGTATAAAATTACAGCATATGAATATAAATATACTTACCGATCGCAAATGAATTTTTTGTGTCCATTGATGTTAAGTTGCGAGTTCACTAGGCGGGATAGATTCTTAATCCACGCAAAGTGTCCAATCTCGGATCCCACTGCGTCTTCAACGTACAGCAAGTTAACGTGTGTCTCTTTCTTCTCCTTGCTAACGCGAACCGGTAGAATGGTGTCTTTCTTCTCACTATAGACGTTGATTGAAAGATTGTTCATCTTTTCAAATTTCCCAATTTGGTCCCACGTCATGGGAAAGTTGATACCTTGGAGATTGAATATCGTCGAATAATGCGGATAGGAAGATGTGCGGTCACTGTTTTTTGCTGCTGGATGGAGAGCAGCAACCATCGCCCATCCAAAGCACGCATTATCCTTCGATTTCACATTTACCACTGCTCTCTTTAATTGTACGCGTTTCGCCAATGAAATTAAACATCCCGCACGCATTGCATTATACTTGTTTATATTCACGGTTAAATTCGATATGGCTGCTAATGTCCAGCCGCTGTCACTATCCTGGAACTCGTCGAGCGATTTTAGTGTTGGCTCCACGACGCGCTTTCGATACCACTCACTCAGGTCCGATGTTGTGAAAAGTTCAACATTTCCCGTGTTGATACTTTTATTCGCACGCTTATCGCCCACGGTGAACTCTCCATTGAACGCGGTGTTCACTTTGATGCTGTTAAATTTTTCGATATATTCAGCCACTTGTTTCGCGACTAGTTCATACGAATCTAGCAGGAACTTCCGTGGATCGATGTAATCACGATTGATTACGGCACCCGTTGACAAGCGATTTTGAAATGCCGTGTCAATTTCTCGCCATATCAACTCATGATCACTCAATCCTTCGCCTGTATGTATGAAGCGTTGGCGTGTTGTCTGCTTCAAACATTCGAGACGTAAGATTTGCGAACTGACTGAGTGGTGATATCCGATGGCAAGTCGTGACCGCTTGGATCGAACTTGTTCCTCCAATGATTCGATAAGCGTGTCACATTGGTATTCCCACACCAAAAATTGTTCCAATGTCCGTAGTAGAGACGCTTGCATACGTAGCAATTGCTCTGTAGCAATATCAGCAGTAAGAGACATGATGCGTTGAAATTCAAGGCGATTTGACTCGAAATGTAACTTGTACGTCGTCTCGACGAAATCTGGATCTACCCTAAAATGGTTTGCCCTTATATACGCGTTTTTCCAGAGGTGTGGGTGAATAAGAGGGATACAAATTCATAGATTTTTACTTTTCTCGAAGGCAGGTATGCGAGATGAAAAGGAAATGGTCCATCATCCATTCACGTAGCTAGTAACTATTGAAGAAAATAGAAATCTTATGCAATTCCCAATAATTGGAGCTAAAATCTGGGGGAAGGACAGGTGACTTTTCAAAGAAAGTCTCATGAATGAGCATTCTTGTGGAATTTGACTAAAAGGTGACTTTTCAAAGAAAGTCTCATGAATGAGCATTCTTGTGGAATTTGACTAAAATGTCTTCATGATGACTCTGCAGGTTACAAAAATGTGTAACAGGACACATAAATCTATCCCAATAACTGGAGCTAAAATCTGGGGGAAGGGCAGGTGACTTTTCAAAGAGTCTCATGAATGAGCATTCTTGTGGAATTTGACTAAAAGGTGACTTTTCAAAGAAAGTCTCATGAATGAGCATTCTTGTGGAATTTGACTAAAATGTCTTCATGATGACTCTGCAGGTTACAAAAATGTGTAACAGGACACATAAATCTATCCCAATAACTGGAGCTAAAATCTGGGGGAAGGGCAGGTGTCTTTTCAAAGAGTCTCATGAATGAGCATTCTTGTGTAATTTGACTAAAAGGTGACTTTTCAAAGAAAGTCTCATGAATGAGCATTCTTGTGGAATTTGACTAAAATGTCTTCATGATGACTCTGCAGGTTACAAAAATGTGTAACAGGACACATAAATCTATCATTGGGAGTGTGATGCTTAAGGCGTCTTCTCACTTTGGAAATTTAAAAAAATCGATTTTTTTTTTTTTTTTAATTTTGAAAGTACATATCTTCAAAAATGTCATCTCGAAATTTCATAAAGATCGGACGAGTCTAACTACATTTTTTGGCGACCGTTAGGTGACTACCTGAGAGTACCCGGCGATCCCTTTCACGCCGCTCGGACGGTCCCTGTATATCTGACTCTATACAATTGAATAGCCGTGTTCTTTTGTTAATATAGTACCCCTTGCTTAGGTATATTCTGTTTTCGGGTCTATACTCATGTAATAAGACCTTAACACGTGCATTTTTCAAAAGAAAATCACTCGGCAACGATGCTAAACTGTTATTTCATCAGTCTAATTTGAAACTTCGTAACGGCAACATCTCTGCGCTCAGGATTGTTATAATGGATAAAAAGACTTCGCAACAAAGTGCCACGTGGCGACGTCCAAGTTCGAAATCTAAAAAAAGAAAATTTCGTGGAGTGCTTCCACACCAGTCTGAAGCAGATACGAGTCATGCTAGTGCGAGTGCAGCAAAATTAAAAAAATCGGACGATACAAGTTTCGATGTACACATCGATCCAACGGCTGGATATAGTATTATTCAGTTTTTTCTTGTTTTTTCTACATTACAACAATATGTGAAGTGTAAAGTTTGTAACAAAGATGTTTCAAGAAACATCATCAAGAAAAACCGTGGAAATTGCTTGCCAAACAGCGGCATGCATTTATAACGAAGGGCTACAACCTGTTTTAAAAATTTTGGAGGTGATGGGTGTCAAACTAGGCCCTATCGCCGTTCAATACGCCGAGAAACGCGACAGTGATCGCGTACGCGTAGGGAACCGCCGCAGCTCTAACGCTTCAAAAGAGACTAGGTCGAGACGAAGGGAAGCTACTTTGGACGAACACACCTTCTACGAAGAATCGGAAGGTCCATTGTATGGAGTAGGCATCGCTGATTAACCCGAGGTAAGGTTTTTTCATGATTTTTCTGCAACCAAAACTTTAAACGCAGTTATCTCAAAACAAGGTTTTTCGGTGCTTTGTTGATGAAATTTCGGAAACTATCCGGCCGATTGTCATGAAATTTGAATGACATATGCTTCATAGTTATGGCTATAGCGCATATCATCAGATTTTTTAAATTTTGATTTTAAGAATTTTTTTTTTACAAAAAACTGCAAAAAAATCGTGGTTTTTTTTTACTTTTTCGAAAAACGTGCGCCATTTTGTTATTTTCGCGAATATCAAAAATCTGATGATATGCGCTATAGCCACTGACATACTGAATCTAAAACAGTTTTATTTTTTTGTTTCAGACGACCCGTCTCGGAGATACCATCAACAAGCCACGACCATAACATTTTTACACGGGTTTTTCAATGCTACTGATGTATTATAATAATTGTTTAAAAAAATAAAATAAAAATTTTTTCATGTACTTGAAAGATGTGTTTATTACATAGGATCCGTTTTATCCCATAATTTTAAGCAAAAATCCTCGAAAAAAAATCGCAAAAACAGCCTATTTTTGAGGCGTTTAAAGTGAGAAGATGCCTTAAACACCATTTGTAAAGACTTCCAGTAATAAATATCATTTTTTATTCTCTTTTCTTAGAAAGAGTGACAATACGTCAGCATTTCTCTAAGCATTGCCGCACAAGTTCAAACAGGTCCGTTGCATTGTGATCCCCATCTCGCCACTTCCCCCTCCACTCCCCCGCTCCCTGAGATACTTCCCCTCCCCCGAAGATCCTTCCCCCTCCAGACCCAGGCACCCTGCTGTGAAAAGTGAGTTAGAACTGGCATAGCCTTACTACTCATGCAGTTTTCATAAAACGCTACTAGCGGGATTTCCATTTTTGTTTCCCAAAATACATCGTCTCTCTCCACTTCAACTATTACGAATTCATTAGGCGTCCACCAGTGTTGCCGACTCTAATCGTCGTTTCCCCACTAGAATGCTTCATGAATCCCACCAAAAACCGCTAAAACTTTTTGTCAAACTTCCCACCAGAAACCACTAGGGGTGACAACTTTTTCACCAAAAAGAACCACCATCTCTAATATGGTCGTCGGTAACAATGATGTCGGTAAAGCGATGGCAGCACTTTCGCTGATTTTGAGGGTGTTTCAACCGCTACAGTTATATAGGCCGTATTCCAAAACCTGCTGCCAGTACTGCGAATACGTGCTTTGGTATAAGATTCACAGCGCTGGCAGTGGCAGCAGGTTTTAGAATACGGCTACAGTATGCAGTAGAATAGTCATCGGTAGCGGCAAAGAACTCAGACGTATATAGAAGAACAGGTCTTATGGGCTGATTTTTGGGCGGCCTGGACGAGCTTCTGCCCCCCAACCACCAGGAGGGCTACGGGCATTTCATGTCCGTGAGAATGCACCATGCAGAATGCTTATACTACTACATAACGGTGATTACATTTATGAGGACGGAGCGCTCCAAGCGACGTTTTCGCAAACTAAAAATCTGGCTTCAACGTTAACACAGGACCTGTTCTTCTATGTACGTTTGAGTTCTTTGGTAGCGGCAAGTAGCGGATGTAACGGTGTTGACATGGCAGCACTTCCCTTGTTTGTAAAGATTTTTCAACCGGTGAATTGAAACTTTTTATTTCACTAATTTAATATCTATTTGAATCAACGTCGAGATGGGCAAAGCCTCAAAAGAAAAACAATACGCTCAAAAATTTCGAAAACCATGGTTAACTGATATTCAATTAAAAGATTGGATACTGCAGGTACTATTATTTAATGTCTACATACATAATAAATATAATTCAATAATTCGTATATCAAAAATATATTGTATCGATGACTCTGAAAAACAGGTACCTGGTAACGATTTAAAAGTACGCTGCAGATATTGTAAGTGTGATTTAACGGCAAAATACGCGGACCTAATTAGCCACTCTAACACAAATAAGCACGAGAAAGCTGCAGAACCTTTTTATTCACAACGGCAAACAAAGCTCCCTTTCAGCGAACAGTCGGACAGTTCTTCAGGCGCGGAAGGTGCAATGGCACTCTTCGTCTGTGCGCATAGTGCAATCTCTTCATGCGATCATCTGAGAGAAATGTGTCGGACTAATTTTAAGGACAGTGAAGCCGGAAAAAAACTTCGAATGCATCGAACGAAATGTTCCGAAGTTATTAAAAATGTACTGTCACCGCATTCAAAAAATGACCTGCTGACTGATATCCAGGATGGGAAGTTTAGCCTATTACTAGATGAGTCAAATGATATATCTACAACCAAATTGTTAGGTACAGGCATAATTTATTATAGCGCCAAGCACGGAAAAATCGTCTCAACTTTTCTTGGATTGACCAAATTAGAAGCGTGCAATGCAGAAAGTATTGTTAATGCCGTCAAAAAGATGATAGAGGAATCGGGATTGAATTTGAAAAACTTGATGGCTATCGGTACCGACAACGCCTCAGTGATGGTTGGCGTAAATAATGGCGTTTACGCAAAATTAAAAGCTGAGTTGCCATCATTGATTTTAATCAAATGTCTTTGCCACTCGCTGCAACTCGCTTTATCACATGCAATGAGTGATACGCTTCCGCGAAATTTGGAATTTCTAATTCAAGAGACGTATAACTGGTTCTCCAAATCAGCTTTGCGCCAAATAAAATATTCGCAGGTGTACGAAACCATCAATTGTGGAGACAAGCCGTTGAAAATATTAGAGGTTTCGAATACGAGATGGTTATCTATCGAACCTGCTTTGATACGAATATTGAATCAGTGGCTTGAGCTGCAAACGCATTTTGATCTCACGCGGCTCACTGAGAAATGCTATACTGCAGAGATGTTATTTCAAATGTATCGTGATGAAGTTAACAAACTTTATTTTTATTTCCTCAAACCAATTCTATCGGAGATACAAACTGTTAACAAATCGTTCCAAAGCGAAAAAAAAGATCATGTTAAACTCCTCAATGATCTCACCACCTTGATCCAAGGAATATCGCGAAGGCTCGTACTCCCTACATGCAGAGTAAATCCATTGACAAACCCCATTGATGATTATCCCGATCCGAAACCCTACTTGGGCTATTCATTCGAAAAACAGGCAGAGCAACTACGAAAAGACAAAAAAATTAATGCAAATGATGAACAATTGATTCGGGAAAGATGCAAAAATTTTCTGCTCAGTCTATTCAAACAGCTAAAACAAAGGTTGCCTGAAAATGTAAAGGTTTTAAAACAAATATCGTTATTATCGGTGGATAATATTTTGAAAGCGGTGAAAGAACCATTGCAGCCATTGCTTGAATATTTTGGCGAATACGAAAACATCGACGCTATTGAATGTCAGCTTTCGAAAATTAATTTGATCGATTGGATGAATAAAACTGACACTGTCGCGTTTTGGGACGAAGTGAACAAATATAGAGATGCATCGGGACGTAATCCATTCAAAGAACTCAAGGATTTTGCGCTGTCTGTACTCGTATTGCCTCACTCAAATGCACAAGTTGAGCGGATATTTAGTCAACTTAATATTGTAAAAAATAAAACGCGAAACAAAATGTCGGTGGAAATGACCAACGCGATCCTAACGATCCGTTTTGGATTAAAAAGAAATAGCAAATGCTGCCACTACTATATATTACCGCAAGAGGTTCTTAGAAAAATTGGATCAAAACAAGCGTAAATGAAAGAGACAACAAATGAATCACATCGAGAAACGGATACAAATGATTTAATAGATTTCGATTTCGATTAAAATGTACAATTGATTTCCTTTATCCTCAATTCGCAATTAAAAGCCGTAAGAATGTTGTATCAAAAAATTCTACAACAAATTTATTTAAAAAATATGTTCATAGCTTGAATTTATAAGAAATATCACATTGTTAATTATTTCAAAGTTTATAGGTTTCAGTGTACAAATATTACAGGCCTGCCTATTTTTTGTTAACAGTATATAACTGACTGTCGTATAATAAATACGGTTATTGAATAAACTACCAAGTTCGGTCTTAATTTTAAATTGTATTAGTTTATATTTATTTTTGAGATTACCTCCGTTATTTTGACAGTTTTGACGTTTCATTCTGCGCATTGAAAAATTATATAATTATTTACAAAAACTTGGATAAATGTTGTTGATTTCCTCGCTAAAAACCCATCTGAAAATCACTGAAATTATATGAAATCCACTGAATTTTTCGGAAAATCATTAAAATTGTCTAAAAATCACTGAAATTTTCTAAAAATCGCTAAAATTCCCGCTAATCACTAAACATTCAAATCTTCCCACCAAGAGCACTTTAAAACCGTCAAATCTAGCGAGAATACCTCCAAGTTGGCAACACTGCGTCCACACCATAAAGATACAACGCTGTCTTTGCATCACGCGGAGTTGCCCTTGTATCTGGTAATGGTACTCATGTTCAGGATTGATGTGTTTCATATCAATGCTACTGAATATTCGGTGAACATTTCCTTTTTTTTGCGTCACAGCTTCAGTAATCTTACAATTTCTGGCTGAATAAGGACATTTAATTTCGACAATCATATCATCGCCAACGAGACCGTCAGGCGTTGCTCCTAGGCCGAAAATTTCGGCAACTACAAATAATCCACACGGCTCAATTGTAATTTTAAAATATTGCTCTAAAGTTTTTTTTGCAACATCCTCATTTTGTTTGCCATATCGAATAGACGCGATGTGGTCTAATTCTTTGGGATATATAAGCCGTTGGACGATGTTTGAGCACGATGTGTACACCTTCATGTGACAGATAGCGCCAAAATTTGATGCAGTGATGAGTTTTCGTCGTATTGACTGCCAAAGGAAGCTATCACTTTGCAGCAATGTATCTATTTCGATTTCTTTGCGTTTTTCCCTAAATTCCTCTAATTTCTCTATGTGTCTTGAGTATTCTGCCATGTATGTGGCTCCATTCACATCCGGCTTTTCTGCTTGAGGCCCATAATCTTTGTCAGGACTAGAACTTTTGCAGGCCGTTTTCTTTGACTTATAGTTTCCAGAATTTATTCGACGTTGTCTTAGTTCATTCAAACGAACTCGTCGTTCTTCTAATGTGACAACCAGTTCAAATGGTTTTTTTTCGTTTGCCACTAAAAATGAGCTCATCACCCGTTTCGCGTTGAATTGAACGACCGCGCCAGAAACGCGGGCATTGTACGAGCCTCGCTTTCCCCAATGTACTCGTTTTCCACTTACAAATTTGGCGATAATATTGTGGAAACTTTCCACAACATTGTTGTTGACACTGTACAACAAGCTATCAGTATTATCAGCCAAGCGACGGACATAGTCTTCAATATCATTGAATTTGCCAATATTTTTTAGAGCTGTCGCATAATTTTGTTCTTCATCTATAATCACCGTACGGTTACAATAGCCAGTCCCCGCACATTTCGCGTGCTCGCCAAACACATGACTCGGTATACCCATGATGTCCTTTCTTAGGGCAACTATCTTTGAAGCCCAAGTGCTACCTTCATTTAATCGATGTTGAACTCGTTACTCTTTACAACCTTTTTCAGATGGCCCAATTTTCCAGAATTTACGACTTTCGTTAGATTTCTCCGGGCACTCCGGAACATGTGATTGCGGCATTCAATTTTTTTCACAATGTCATCGAATTCTCTGTACGGTGCCATTTCGCAGATTTTATTATAAACACTGCTATCTCCGTCGGCGATGATGACGGAATAGACGAGCCCATGCTGCTCGATACTAAGCCTGAAGCCTTCGGCAATTGCATGGGCCTCCATACTGGCTGAACTCTGGTTGTTACCCCAATTTTTGTAGCACTTATGGCTTGGAGGTTCTGTATTACGGCCGGAGGCAATGTTACACACAGAACAAAACTTATTACGTATTCCAATGAATAGGACTTTACCCGTTTGTTCACCAATGATGGCACCAGTACCTGAGGGGGAATCAAATTTACCAGATTGGTACGATCTTTTCATCCAACTTCCATCAGCTATTACACGTATATGCGGAATTCCTGAAACTACATCTCCCCGTGCAATTGCCATTTGACGTTCTTCCTCTCCGGCTTTTTTCATTTCAAGCAAGGCGGATTCCGACAAACCCGCCAGGACTGATTCGTGATGTCGTTGATAGGTTGATTCAGCTATGCACGGAATATCCATTGCAGCAAGGAAGCTCTCTGCTTGAAAGAATCCAATGCCATTCACAACGGAACCGAGAACCATTGCGCTGTTGACATCTAATTGACCATCGTCAGAAGGTTCACTTGATATTTCGTCTTCATAATTGCACATGGAACATTTGAACCTTAGAACAAATCTAAGTCCGGCCCGCCGTGAGCTTAGAAAAAGAAGGTTTTCAAAATTACATTGATACATGGTAGAGTGGTTGTCAAAGCTTTTGTGTAGCTGCTTCCAAATGTGCCCGAAATTATAAATTCCTCTCCCACTGTCATCTTGGCTTTGCAACTCTTCAATTGGTGAATTTCTTTGTATCAAATTGTGCGCCTCGACGGACTGCTCTTCCATGCAAATACTTTCAACTTCCTGTAATGTAGACAACTCATCATTCGTACTCATGCGTTCTGGAACAATCGGTACCTCGTACTCATAGGATTTCTGTTGTTGTTCCACATCATGTGGAGAACCGGGAGGAGTTAGTTTGAAAGCAATCTCTGGTACCTCTTCGCATGACATGCTTTCGGAATCTACTTTCTTTTCATCGTTTGCAGTGGTGACTGTAAATCCCGCGTCAATGCTGACCGGCGTTAGCATATATTGGTCTCCAAATGGGTCTGCAAGATCACCCCTCGGTAAATTTTTCATCACCATTTCCAGAAGATTCTGAATATCAGGAAAGCCGATCAAGCAAGCTTTACCGTCATGACAAACTTTTCCAAATTCGTCTCATGAGTGTGAGTCGAATATCCAAACAAGACCATCTAGTAAAAAGATGGCGATAGACATACCATTGCATGTCAAAATGGCTGCAGGTGGATACGGTTCCTCGTTGATAGCTGTGCCACCGAGGAATACATCGAGCCCTGTTGCTAAATTTGGGAAACCATCTGCTTGAAGATCGATACGAAGGTGACCGAATATTTCTTGTCCCAACGTAATTGTACAGTTTGTGGAGAGGACATCGACCACGCCGGGCAATTCTTGAGATGTTAAATATTGTGAGTGACGTTCCGCTACATCGACGGGTCCGCGAGCCATTATCGCTGATTGAAAAATCTTGTCACCTGCCAATAATACGGTATCGACAGTCTCCGTGGTCCATTTTGAAGGGCAGATCAAGTGTACCGTTACAATAGCTGCTGCAGCCATCGCGGTACATTGTTTCCCTCTTGAATTTACTACAAAAACATTATCCCCTTGGTGATATGAACCCTGAACAGAGAACTTACCTGCCTTCAAAATCAGGGCTTACGTAATCCGGATGGATTTCGGCGCGACGTGAATTCCATCATCAACCATTTCTTTGCTTAAAATCATATCAGCCTCTGCCCGTGATTCTACAATGCTGGCCGATGATTGGAACTTCTCGTTATCAGAAGCATTCCTCATGCGCTCAAGACGTCGTCTATCGAAGGAAAAAATGAGAAAGGGTCATTACATACGGTCCTAAACACTACTGACTAGCAACATCGTTAGGACCGCTACAACGTAAGATCAGCCGTACGTTGATTGTTGTTAAGTATTGTTAACTAGTTGAAACAGTTTCCCCTTAAATGCGGCTTTGAAGCACTCTTATAATGGGGGACGAATTATAGATGAATATTTCCTACATGTTTGGTTGCGACTATTTGTTGCAAGAACTTGAAAATTGGTGAGTTATTCACCAAAAACAAATTCCTGGCAGAAGCTGTTCCAAAAACTCATTTTAGTCTACTCATGACTCCCTGTTCATCCCCTTCCACGCCCCAGCGAATAGATACGATTGTAAATGGCTGCAGCGACGAGCGATACATGAAATAAAAAAAGATGAGAATGCCCATACAGCCGGTGTTAGAATATTTTCAAAATTTCGACCCTCTTGAACGGTGAGTTGTTTACCGAATTTTTTTCTGAAATCGTTATAATCTCAATTCTTCGACCTCTCTGAGCGATACATGAAATAAAAAAGATGACAATGCTCATACAGCCGGTGTTAGAATGTTTTCAAAATTTCAACCCCTTTAAAGATTGAGTTGTTTACCGAACTTTATTCGGAAATCGTTCTAATCGCAATTCTTCGACCTCCCTGAGCAATACATGGAATAAAAACGATGAGAATGTCGATAGAGACGGTGTTAGAATATTTTCAATATTTCAACCCCGTTGAAGGATGAGTTGTTTACCGAATTTTTTTCAGAAATCGTTCTAATCGCAATTCATCGACCTCCCTGAGCGATACATGAAATAAAAAAGATGAGAATGCCCATACAGCCGGTGTTAGATTATTTTCAAAATTGCAACCCCCTTGAAGGGTGAGTTGTTTACCGAATTTTTTCTGAAATCCCTCTAATCGCAGTTCATCGACCTCCCTGAACGATACATGAAATAAAAAAGATGAGAATGCCCATACAGCCGGTGTTAGAATGTTTTCAAATTTTCAAGCCCCTTAAAGGCTGAGCTGCTCACCGAATTTTTTTCAGAAATCGTTCTAATCGCAATTCTTCGACCTCCCTGAGCGATACATGAAATAAAAAAGATGAGAATGCCCATACAGTCGGTGTTAGAATGTTTTCAAAATTTCAAGCCCCTTAAAGGGTGAGTTGTTCACCGAATTTTTTTCAGAAATCGTTCTAATCGCAATTCTTCGGCCTCCCTAAGCGATGCATGAAATAAAAAAGATGAGACTGCCCATACAGCCGGTGTTAGAATGTTTTCAAAATTTCAAGCCCCTTAAAGGGTGAGTTGTTCACCATATTTTTTTCAGAAATCTTTCTAATCGCACTTCTTTAACCTCCCTGAGCGATACATGAAATAAAAAAGATGAGAATGCCCATATAACCGGTGTTAGAATATTTTCAAAATTTCAACCCCCTTGAAGAGTGAGTTGTTTACCGAATTTTTTCTGAAATCCTTCTAATCGCAATTCATCGACCTCCCTGAGCGATACTTGAAATAAAAAAAATGAGAATGCCCATACAGCCGGTGTTAGAATATTTTTTAATTTTCAACCCCCTTAAAGGGTGAGTTGTTTACCGATTTTTTTTCTGAAATCATTTCAATCGCAATTCTTCGACCTCCCTGAGCGATATACGAAATAAAAAGATGAAAATGCCCATACAGCCGGTTTTAGAATGGTTTCCCAATGTTTAATTAAAATTATGTACATAATTTTAATTAAGGGGACCGTATGGTCTAGAGCACGAAAATTTCACCTATTTTCACGATTTTTTTTTTGCCTTAAAAAATTTAAAAATCGATGTTTTAACTTTTCGGGTTTATTACTACCTTTATTAAGTATACAAAAAAATTTTTTTTTAATTTTAAAAACAGTGTTTATTATCATATAATTGGCATTGAAGACGACCCTCTCGAAACATCCGACCCGGACGGTGAAGATCGATCCGAGACTTCTACTCATCTGAAACACAAAATTCAAGAAGATTCTTAATCAGAAAGAGTGCAGTTATGGTCGGGACTAGAACAAATCGAAAAAATTAAAAATTGACAAAATGGCGCGCTTTTGAAAAAAAATTCGTAAAATCGGGTTTTTTTTTCACTAGTTTTTTAGTATAAACAATAAGAAATTATTTAAATAAAATTATGATTGTAGTTCCGACGATAGCCATACATGTTGTGAACAACATATCCAAATTTCAAGTGATTCGGTTGAATAGTTTTTTTGTTTTCACCTGCGCAGTGCCGAAAAAAGTCGTTTCGAGATAAATGAGTTTAAAGTTTGAGGTACAGATATTTTCAAAAATTGAGCAAATTTTGAATACTTACAGTTAATCCGCGATTCCGGCACCATATAGGATTCCTTCGGAACGTTCATAATTCAAGATTTCCTCACTCCTTTCATTTCTTCGAGCTGTCCGAGCCTCTTTGGAGTTGTCCGTGCTCCTACGGTTGGCGCTCGATACTCGCAGCTCGTCTCGGTTTTGCGCTAGTTGCTCCGCTTGTGGCCCGATTGTTATGCCCATGGTCTCCATTATTTTCAATAGGGATGCAAATCCTTCATTGAATATGCAAGCGGAAATGTGAGTGGCAATATCAATGATTTTTTTTCCGGCAAACAGATGTTTCGGCGCAAGGTGCCACACGCAAGCATTGAAACTTTCGTTATTGTTCTGCGTATTACTGCCAATACACCTTTCCAATAAAGTCTCTGCTGTCAATTCTTCATAAATTGGTTTTAATATCTCTTGCGCTTCATCGCACAGAGCAGGTGGGTGCTCGTAGGTGTCTAAAGTACCTGCAGCCTCACTTTGAGGCCACTTGCACCACGATTCGGAACCTGGAGGACAGTACGAGTGTTGCGGATTTTCATCTGTTGAAATTTTGTGATAATATGCTGCCCATATTTCACTTCTCATCCCTTCAGTCGAATCTGAATTACGTCTAATTGCTAGACCGTAATAAGTTGACAGCTCTTGCAATAATTTATTCGTCAATTGTTGACGCTTCGGTGTTTTATTTATCGATTTCCGCTGTGTCTTTTTTCCCTCTTCTTTTTCTGTCAATTTCTTTGTTGCTTTCTTTATTTGTGCATGTTTTTTTTTCGCATCAACAGCACGTTTGTACAAACGTTTTTTAACATGCAAAACACATTCTTTTTTGCAAACTAAAAAATCATCCCCGTAAGGCTTTGTGTCCAATAAGGCTTTGAACGTTTTCGTGTCGCGGACCGCTCTCTACCTGCGTTATGGGCTGTAGAAGCTGTAATATTGAGAATTTCCGCATGAAAATTTCACAGTATATTCTTGAGATACTATACTTTCGACATATCGAAAAAAAAAAATCGATTTTTTCAAATTTCTAGACCATACGGTCCCCTTAAAGAATTCGTGATCTCTCCTATTGAATAGGAACCGTGCGTGGGCTATAGAGAGCAGCACCTATGCTATTTTGCTGTAAAGCTTTGGTAGCGTCCCGCGTATAGCGAACGCCGCCCCAATTGCTGATTAGCGCCAAATGCTAATTCGAGAATTAAAATTTGGGGTAATTAAAATTATGTAGATAATTTTAATTCTCGAATTAAAATTTGGAGTAATTAAAATTATGTACGTAATTTTAATTCTCGAAATAAAATTTGAGGTAATGAAAATTATGTACATAATTTTAATATTTTTTAATATGTACATAATTAAAATTATGTACATAATTTTAATTCTCGAATTAAAATTTGAGGTAATAAAAATTATATACATAATTTTAATTCGTTCAAATTTTAATTAATCTAAATTTTATATCCAGAATTAAAAAATAAATGAAATTGAATTTGCAGATATTAATTCGTACAAATTTTTGTTCAGGAAATAAGGGGAGAGTACGATTTCCGGGGCGCCAAGATTTAGCGATTGATTCTGAATATTTCGACCAAAATAAAAACAATTTCAAGAATAACGATTTTGCCGTTTCGGCTCCCTGAAGGAGATATGAACATTTGAAGTTGGAAAAAAGCGTTTTTGGCCTACATTGGATCATAGATTTGTGATACGCGAGATGACCCAAACCCACCCTACTATTTCCACATGTCCAACTATTCAAAAAAAACCGCAAGATGACCTAAACTCACCCTACTATTTCCACATGTCCAACTATTCAAAAAACAACCGCAAGATGACCCAAACCCACCCTACTATTTCCACATGTCCAACTATTCAAAAAACAACCGCAAGATGACCCAAACCCACTCTATATCGATATTTCGAAAACCGTTCGAGATATCAAATTTTGTTACTCTTCATTTTCGTTTTATTTTGACTCGAGGACGCAATATCCGTCATCAAATTTTGACGACCCGGAAATCGTACTCTTGTCGGAAATAATATTTGAATAAATTAAAATTTGAACGCAATAAAATTTGCATCAATTAAAATTTGAGCGAATTAAAATTATGTAGACCATTGTAACTAATCTAAATTTTAATTGAAGAATAAAAATTATGTATACAATCTTAATAATATCGAAAAATTGAATTAGGCTCCAAAATTTAATTCGAGAATTGGAATTATGTACACAATTTTGAGACTCGAATTTAAATTTGAATGAATTAAAATTTTATACATAATTTTAATTTCCGATTAATATTTTACGGAATTAAAATTATGTACTTAATTTTAATTGAAATATTTTAATTATGTACATAATAAAAATTGTTAATGAATATTTTGTCTAGATATAATGAAACCTTCGTGCGATTTAAAATTTAGTTTAATTCATTGAATTATTATGACTGTGGTATTTCAATTTGACTTTGAAGATTCATTCTGCCAAAGTATAATTTCAATTCACAGAATTTTTATTCGGTCTTAAGGTATCACTATCACAAAATGAGTTGATTTACCATTTTCTTAAAATTTTGTATAGACATTCTCGACATTAAAACTAACAATTTTTCCTTGTGAAGAAAATTTTTCTGACGTCTAGATTTTAAGATATTCAACTTTCAATTTATCATTTTTCCCATCTAAGCGCGTGTAAATTAGAGTCGCATTTCGTTTATGGTGAATAAAAAAAAAACGGGATTTACGGTTTTGCTCAAAAAATTCGAGTTAATAGCCGGAAATTTTTAGAATTTTTTGGGACCTGAATCAGCTATTTCTGACGTCTACTTTTTTAGAAAAAAATAAAATAAGTATTGCAAGTTATAACCGGACCGTGAGGGGAGAAGTTGACGATAATAATGTGGCAACGTCGCTCTGCCTGTGACGTACTTGTGTATATGGGGCATTCCATATCAAATTGACCTATCAAATGAGTTTGCATCTGCGATTTCGCTACAATTGGAATATGTTTTAGTGCTTATTGAAAGACATTTCTGTGATTTTTTTCGATTTTTTTCGGCCAATAGCTTCGGAGATATCGATTTTTTGAAAATTTGACGATTTTTTTTTCAAATGCCCATAACTTTTTGAAAAATTCATCAATTTTGGTTTTTTTTTTTTAAATTATTCGTTTTCAAACGTAGTTTATAGAAAAGAAACGAATCAATTTCTTCGCTCCAGTCATCTACAGTTTTTTTTCAATTTTGTGTTGAAATCGCGTTTTTGAAGATGTGTGGGTCCTTCGATTTTTTTTTTTTAATTCTCAAAAAAACTTGACAGAATTTGAAAATTTTTAAGCCTAGTCCCATCGTGGGCCAAGTATTTTTACTATATTTTTTCGATTTTTGAAATTTTTTTTTTTTTTCATTGAAAACAATGAAAAAAAAAAAATTCACACACATAATTACTTGTTAGGTAATATTTTTATTGTGAATATTTATTCACTCTTTCTGTCGTTTAAACAATTTAGCTACTTTTCCTTGATCGAATGAAATCGCGTTTTTGAGAATGTGTGGCTCCTTCGATTTTTTTTTCATTCTCAAAAAAACTTGACAGAATTTGAAAATTTTCAAGCCTAGTCCCATCGTGGGCCAAGTATTTTTACTATTTTTGAATTTTTTCGTTATATGTCGCATGACAAAAAATTACACTTCGTTCATCAATCAATATTTAAAAATACAGTATTTTTCATTTTTGTTATCATTCTTATAATAAATATTTGGTATTTTGATTTTTAATGCTAACGAACGAATTTTACAGTCGTACTCTTGCTACCTTGCATCTTGCATCACAACAGCGCCGTCAGGCGGCGTGGCAATCGCCTTTTTCGCTACTGGTAAAACCTAACTTTACCTAAAAAAAACTGCTGTGTTTTTCACAACATTATCAACTGGTCTTCGCGCTTTTCGTCTAGCCTGCACGGGTGGCAAAAATATTTATTATTGATTTTGTTGTAGGCAAAATTTTTGTACCATGGAAACTTCGAGAAAATACTTTTCTTGTTGTAATCCATTTCAATTGAAAAATCACAATATCACGAAAGGATTGAGGTTAGCCACAGAAAACATGCAGAAAAAACACAGTTTCCTCCGTTCCGACTATTTGTGTTCGAACTGTAGAAAGCAATTCAATCTTATACATGCAAAAGATTCGACTGACAATGATGCTGGTGATGGTATGGACGTCGACGATGATGATGAGAATCAAGCTATTTCCGAATCTCCCATAAGAGGTAAACCATGAGGTTTTTTTTTGTTTTTTTTTTAATCTTTAAATTGTCAAAAAATACCTTATACGGTTTTTTATCATCCGAATTTTCACGTTTCCTCTGTCTTAGAATCACAGCCGATGTCTAGTGAAGAAATTGAATCCCAACCTAGTAGTTCGTCACAAATAAGTTTGGCTTCGCAACTACCCGTTATTAACGATGCGTTGAAAATGTTGAACCAATCGCCAATATTGTCTTACAAAATAGACAATGAAACATACTTAAAAACAAAAATCACCGATACTGCTAGCAGCTTGTCAATCACATTAGGATTGGGGCAAGGTTTTGAAAGCCAATCGGACTCAGACGATTATTTGACAATGATTGAGGCTTTGAAATTGAAGTTTCATGACAAGGATACTAACAAATCTCAAAAAATTCAAATCCTCACTGTGTTACCCCCAAACTGGACCATTTATAAAATGTGTAAAGTAATGGGTTCGACAAAATATTTAGCTAAAGCTGCTAAAAGCCTGAGGGAAAAAAATGGAATATTGTCATTGCGCGATCCAAAGCTAGGTAAAAATAAAAGTTTACTCTTTTTTAATATTATTTTATTATTTGTAATTTTACTCATTCTACAACCCTTTTGATTAGGCTGTCGTTTATCTGAAGATATTAAGTTGAAGGTATCAGAGTTTTATGTTGATGATGAAATGAGCATGATGATGCCTGGTATGAAAGATTTCGTTTCCGTACGAAATGAAAATGGCGAACGTGAGCACATTCAAAAAAGGCTTATTCTTTCAAATCTCAAAGAATTATATCAGCTTTTCAAACTGCGTTATCCGGATTATAAAATTGGCTTTTCAACATTTGCTTCGATGCGTCCAAAGCAATGTGTTCTTGCTGGGCCTGTCGGTACGCATACCGTGTGTGTTTGTTCAATGCACCAGAACATTAAGCTAATGATTATAGGTAAGCATACAAAAATTGGACTTTAACTGTTCATCTTTTTTTTTTTTTTCTTTAAAAAAGTTACTATTATTGTTTTTAATCGATTTCAGGTTGTAACTTGGGCAAATTATCGAAAAACCTTGCGAAACCGTTAGTAGATTATCATGACTGTTTCGAAATCGTTATATGCGAAAATCCTTCGACAAACTGCTATTATGGCGAATGTGCAAATTGTCCGGGAATTGATAAACTCGAAGATGTATTAGTGAATCTGCTTGACAACAACTATGTTGATGATATAACCTACAAGCACTGGGTTGCTCATCCTAGAACGAGTCTTGAAACTTTTACAAAAAGTTCATTTGACTTTGTAGAAGATTTTTGTTCTCAGATGATTAATCTTTTGCCTCATGCTTTCATTGCTAAAGAACAAGCAAAATTTCTAAGATACAAAAAAGAATCATTAGAAGTCGATGATTTTATTGTGATATGTGATTTTGCCGAAAATTACGCATTTGTAATTCAAGATGCAGCGCCTGGATTCCATTGGAACAATAAACAGGCGACTATATTTCCAGTGGTGATATATTTCAAGACAGATGACGAATTATGTCACAGAAGTATAGTAATAATATCTGACTGCACTTCTCATGATGCTGATGCAGTTCACGTATTCATTAAAATTGTTATCGAATACATCAAAACTATATCGAAAAGTGCAAAGAAAATTTGCTACTTTTCAGATGGCGCGCCACAGCAATTCAAGAACATTAAAAATTTTGTGAATCTTTATTACCACGAAAAAGATTTTGGTGTAGATGCTGAATGGCACTTTTTTGCCACAGCACATGGAAAAGGTCCTTGCGATGGCGTTGGCGGCACAATTAAAAGATTAGCATCACGAGCAAGCTTACAATTACCATATGATCGACAGATCACGACACCTCAAGAGCTGTATGAATGGGCTGCACATCCTAACAATTTACCGTCTATTGAAATAAGATATTCATCAAATATTGATTATGAAAAAAACAAAAATACTCTGCAATCTCGATATATTCGAGCAAAACCAGTGACGGGTACTCAAAAATTGCATTGTGTAGTTCCAAATAAAGATGAATCAATTACAGTTAAGCAATTTTCCTTATCCGATCAAGGAAAAGTAGTTAAATTGTTTAAACGACAGAAAGAGTGAATCACAATAAACACAGAATACACAATAAAATTATTACCTAACAAGTACTTGTCATTGTGTGCAAATTTTTTTTTTTTCATTGTTTTCAATGAAAAATTTATTATAGAACTTATGTTTCTTAGAATAGTTGTTAAAGTCCTTTCGGAATGATATTCCTAGAATTTTCAAAAATCTTTCGAGAAAAAAAAAAAAATTTCAATAATCGAAAAAATATAGTAATAATACTTGGCCCACGATGGGACTAGGCTTAAAAATTTTCAAATTCTGTCAAGTTTTTTTGAGAATAAAAAAAAAAAAATCGAAGGACCCACACATCTTCAAAAACGCGATTTCAACACAAAATTGAAAAAAAACTGTAGATGACTGAAGCGAAGAAATTAATTCGTTTCTTTTCTATAAACTACGTTTGAAAACGAATAATTTAAAAAAAAAAAACCAAAATTGATGAATTTTTCAAAAAGTTATGGGCATTTGAAAAAAAAATCGTCAAATTTTCAAAAAATCGATATCTCCGAAGCTATTGGCCGAAAAAAATCGAAAAAAATCACAGAAATGTCTTTCAATATGTACTAAAACATATCCCAATTGTAGCGAAATCGCAGATGCAAACTCATTTGATAGGTCAATTTGGTATAGAATGCCCCATATATATGTATTCGCTCAAACGTCAAACGTGGAGAATCGTTCCACTTTGTAGGTTAGAATTAAGAAAACAAATTTTAACAACAAATAATTAAACAAAAGTAATGATAATAAACAATATATTTGAATGTTTTTTGCCAATCATGGCTAACAATTTTTCCTATCACTGTATCACATCTTTGGTCTTATTATTTACTTTTTTTCAAATGTCTCTTTCCAATTGACTAGCAATTTTCTCGATTACCCTTTTATCTTTAGTCACCATTATCTTATTACTGGCATCTTTTTTTGATAACAATACCGCAATACCTTCGCGGTTGTGCTCTACATATACTTTTTTCAACATCTCATACGTCAGTCCTGCTGTTATCAATTTTTTCATTATCAATGGAGATACAGCGTTTTTCAGATTATTGAGATGGGGCTGCATCAGCTTGTGCGAAACAGATCCTTTATAATCTTTGCAATTAGCGACGAAATCAGATTTTTGAATGAACGCGGACGATAGTTTCTCCAATATTATTACATCATTCATAGCTTCGTGAAATGTGACATTTGATGTATCCGGGAGTAAATCTCTGGCCAAGTTTTCCAACTTGAAGGAGCCTTTACCCTTGCGATCAGGAAAACGTTTTTTCAACAGATTGCAACTGTCACTAAAACCAGCAATGTTAGCAAATTGCACGATCATTGCGCTATTTATTATTGCCCGAAGTAAGTGGGAGGAGTCGAATTTGCAATTGTGGGCAACGAGTATGCAGGGCTTGAGTGATAAATTCAAAAACTTTTGAAATTCTACTAACGCATCCGTGAGAGGAACTGAGCCAACTTGTTTTCCACGATAATACAATCGTCCATTGATGTTTTGTAAGCCTGTAACCGCGGATGCACCAGGATCTACTGGTTGAGTCGGAGTTACGAATATATTGCACGTGTGCTCCTCGAACTTGGCGGCAATTTGTAAAATATCGCAGGTGCTAGCAAATCCTGACGTCTCCAGATCAAAGTAAATGATATTGCAGTTGTCGACGGTCAAGGAAATACTCGGAAGATCTTTAACGATCGAGAGAGGATCAATCGTAGGACCCAAATCCTCTGCAGTGAGATCCATACCACAGTTCGATTTGTACTGAACACCTTCGTTGTTTTCTTTTTTTTCCTCGATGCTTCTTTCTGCAAAGCCAATATATTTCGCTTACTCTTGGTTGATGGTAAGGAAGCTTTAGCTACTCTTCGTTGCTTGATTTTTTCTTGGTTTTCTGCATGACGTGCTGTGTATGTTCCACGCGGTAACGCTAATTTTTCTTGAACATTCAAAATGTAGCTCTCTCCGTCATTTTTTGCAGCAACAGCACTAGCCATCCTATAATCGGCAGATTCGCTAAGACTATAGCACCGATTTTTCGGAGCCTTATGCGCCATAATGTTATTTAAACTTTCGTTGCTCTGGCTCGAAGCAGCCATCGAAAATTTGTGTGAATTTTTAGCATATTTATCGAAAACTTGAATTAGTTTTTCATGCAAATTTTTGTCTTCCAGTTGAATCGTGTGAGTTCCTCCAGATCCACGACACCAGTGTCCACAATTTTCGTGTATTCCGAAAATATGTTGCGGAATGTTGCGTAAAGCAGCTGCTAAATCAACTGTTTGACCTTGATTTCGTTTGAGTGCATAGCCGAAGCATTTTTTTAAATGTGGAATTGTCTCCTTTGCTCTCATCTCTCGATAATTTGGTTTGAGGGCAAATAAATCATTCACAAAATGCTTTCGGAGATGATTCGTATCGGAGAGCTTGAAAATCGTTTCAACACTCCTTCGTTGAACAGCAGCTATCGTTGCACTGTCATCATCTCCGATGAGCATTCTTACATTAAGTTTGGCTTCTTGCAATATTGTGCTGTCGTGAATCAGCTGTGCACCAACGCTGGCCTCCATCGCCTTGGCACTTCCGGTGTGATTCATCCGGCAATCATGATGCTCTCCAGGGACTCCAGTAATGCAGCGTTTACATTTGCGATTTCGTGTGGCAAAATCCAACACCTTTCCACTCAAGAAACCGATAATAGCACCGTATCCATTGAAGCTATTGTAGCTCCGACCATTCCCCCGCTTACTCCAGCCCATATCGTACGAGACCAAAATGTTTACTACCTCTAACAGAGCTGAATCGAAATTTCGATTCGAACTCTCTGCTGTACTATTATTATTTTGGTCGTCGAAATCGTTGTTAGCTGGTCCATCGTCCACTGATGTTCGCAGAATTGCGACTTGGGGATAGATCTCGCGACTTAGCTCTTCAGGTCTAAATAAAAATAGAAAAAGGGATAGATAGAGGATGAGGGAGAGAATAAAAAAACGAGACAGGAATAAATAACATTTGTGGTTGTGATTAATTTTATTCAATTTACAAATAGTTCTCGTAGAAAAAATTTTCAATATTTTTTTTCAAGAAAATTCTTGCAAATACTCCATTGTTCTTAGAATTAATGAGCATATTGTATAAAATAACTATATTATTTTGAGACAAAAATCCCAGCTATAAAATTAAAAAAAAAAGAAAATGTCTCAATTGATACAAAAAAATTGACAACACAGAAGATGTGTATAATCAATCAAAATTATGTACAATTATTCTTAGAATTAATGAACATACTGTATAAAATAACTATATAATTTGGAGACAAAAATCTCAGCTAGGAAATGAAAAAAAAAAGTTTTAATCGATTAAAATCAATCATAAAAATCAATGAAAATTATTTACAATTAATCAGTCACTCAGGTGAAATTGATAGAGAAAAAAATAATATACGTCATAAATTTGTTAAAAAAACAATGATTTCACGGAATCGACGGAAGGAAGCTTACAAATCCTGTGATAACTGGACCATTTTCTCCAACACCAGTCGTCGTTCTTCCGCAGCAGCTCGTTTGCAGCTTTCTTTCGCTGCTTCTTCAATCATTGGCCCTATTTCTCGCTCATATCGTTTGAATAAGCTATCACTGATAGGAGGGATATCAGCGCAAGCTAGAAGCTTGTTCAGCGAGCCACAACCCATGCCTGCATGCACAGCTCCTGCGGAGGACATAGAGTTTATATAATGAAAAAAATTTCGTCTACAGTTATTGTACGTAATATCAATAACTAATTAAGAAGTGAATGAAGAAAAAAATAATTACCAAGAACGATGCCTGTCGTGATGTCTGAGTGTACCTCATTTTTTTTGGTTATGTGGAACCTGCTTGTTGCGACATTTGTACTTATACAACAGTCAACACACGTAACCTCCAATATCGAAGTCAAACCTTTGCGTTTTTCTTTTTCAATATTTTCAAGGCTGAGCACTTTTTTGCATTGTCCACATCTCATGTTTTTTGCATAATTCGTCCCATTGCACTAACGATGTTCCTCTCAACTCATCACTGCACCCGGGATTCGATTCCAGTTTTTTTTCCCTAACCTCTTGACGAAAAGCCTCCATTCTAGCGAGGGCTTTTATTTTTTTTTCGAACGCTTTTTTTCGCGCAAATCTTCCGTTTGCGCGAAATTGTTGCGACATTTTAATGTCGACAATTTTTTATTTCGATGGTTGAAAAATTCTCTACGTACATTCACTCCACACGTCGACATGTAACAACTAAATGACGTCAGCGGTCAGCGACGTTGCCGCGTCTACACTACAGAGCATATGATGTTCGTATGCGTGTATGCGTACATGCCCAATACGAATGTGTGCAGACAGGAGCGTATCAAAAGCGATTCTTGAAACATTTTTTTTCAATTCGAAAATTTGATTCTATCATGGATTATTATTCTTCCACATGCAAGAAAAAGCTATATCAAAGCTGATAGTATTATAGATTAAATAATTTTTACAATATTTGGTAGTTTCCAATGATTTTTTTCTAACCCCCCTTGCCCCCACTCTTAGCGGCGTTAAGAACGATAGTGATACCTTAATAAATTTTTGAATCGTCAATTCGTGTGATGTCGTACCACAATATTAATTTACTGAATTATATTGCGACTCATTAAATTTTAGTCTCACAATTTTTATGACTGTTGAGCTAAATAAAAACGCATTAATTTTTTCTTATAACATAATAAAAATGAATTAAAATTATATCTTTGCAAAAAATTAATTCCACGTTTTCTGTATCCTTCACTGTGCATTTCGAATTTATTTTATGTCTAGACATAAAATTAATTCATTATTTTTACTCTTGATTAAATTAAAATGGTTTCGGGGATTATCAGTTTCAGTTTTAATGAGATATTGTATTTTCATTTGAGGTAAAAAATTTCTAATAATAAATAGCAAAACGGCGTGCCATAGTTGCGAACTTCAGCGTCATCCACTATTTCTTTCTGCTATTATTTTAATTTCCTCATTATTCATTCCTAATATTATTTTTTGCGACGTATTCAGTTCTCATAATATTAGGGAGAAATTATTTTGTTGAATATTTCGTCGATACTATTTGTCATAGGGGTTTTCCGTGACGTAAATGTCTCTCTCTCTCGCTCTCTCTCGCATACACACACTTTCATACGTACATTCATTACATTGTATTGTTTTTTTCGCGAAATAGCCAATATTTTGTGCAAATAAATTCAATACAGTAATTCGATCTTTCCTTACCAAGCATATTTGATCAAAAAATACTTATTTAATGTGCACTTACCGTTGACGAGACTTTTGCGAATTGCTCAATCGTTGTCTTGATGGTAGCGGATACTGCGATCGTCCTGAGATTTTTCGATTCATTTTCCTTTTCACACTTTATATAATCTCTCACAATAACTGCCCGATATTTCACGGTTATTCCCACGGTAGTCCACACACTAGTTTCTTTAATATCAAATAAGTCGCAGCAAGTGTAAAACGTACTGATGTGCAAAGCGTCAACAATGCGGTTTTTGACATAAAAATAATATCACGCGGCACCGGTCGGTATCGTTCAGCGGCGCTACGAGCGAAAAGGGGTGCACTGAGAAAAAAATTTTGTTGGTATAGCTAAAATTTGTTTACCTCAACAAAATTTTTCGTTTGAATACGTTCAACTATATATTATGAAAATACAACAGAATATTTTGTTGACGTACTAAATAAACCAATACTTGAATCAACAAAATGAAAAGTTCAATTCAACGATGTATACTTATTGCAACACAATGGTGTGTTAATAAGCGCATACGTTTTGTTAAATCTAGACTAGATTCAGTTGATTCTGTCAGTTGTGATTAAAATCAAACGAGTCAATTTTCTTTTGATTACGAAACTACTTTAAACAAGTAGATATAACATTTGAGGAAATAAAAATTTGGTTAAGTTGAATAAAATTCAGTTATTTCAAAAGCTAAAACATAGTCGATCGAACCAAATATCTTTTTCTCCGACTAAATCCGATATTGTGTGAATCGGAAATCTATTTCAATGGAAGGTCTTGTTTTGTTGTTTAGTCTACATATAGTCGTGTTGTGAACGAATATGTAGTTACTGTGACATGAAACATTCGTTTATTTAAAACAAATACGTAGCTCTTACAACTCTATCCCTCGTTCATTATAAATAAATATGTAGTTCTGCCATTGGCATATCCGATTGTAACGAACCAATATAAAGTTTATACAATATTCTTTTGTTTCATTGAAGTATTTTTTTAACATATACAACAATTGCATATTGTTGATTTGAAAATACGAAAGCTTAAATCAAACGGAAGACATTTTTAATTCACAATATTCATATCATCAATAAATGTTTTTTTTTTCGATTCTCAAATATGTTCTTTCGAATCACTTATCATTCAAAAATATGTATTCACCTGATTTCTTACCACAATGACCATGGGGTCATAGATGTAAGAAAATCTAGTGTTTCTCACGGGACTGTAACCCGTGGTATAAGGTACAAATGTTCGCTACCTAATTCTACAACAGAATCGGTTGGAACGATGTAACGTACTCGGCTCCCGCAATTTATGCCCATCCATAGATCGGCGTGTATGCGAGAAACTTGGTGTTCTGCGCCACGCGGTGGCCAGAATGAGAAGCTACTTTAACGTTGCCATCGTTGCTCTAAGCATTATTTTGTTCGTTTAGCAAAATTTCTATATGTTATAGGCAAGGGTTTGACTGTGCCTTTGTACCATAAGCCAATAAGGTAGAATTCAATGAGTAGATTTGCAACAACTAAATTATCGTTTCGAACACCAATTAGTTTGTTAACCTGACAAGATAGTTTTGTTTCTTTTCCATCTCTGTCTATTTATGTTTCCAATTGCACAAAACGCTGCGTTATCGAAAGTAAATTTATTTTGATGGAGTTTCGTGTATAATTAGTGAAAACTGATATTTCGTTTGAATCGATGATAATTCAGATGTAAGGTATGCGTCAAGAGCATACTTTGTTGTTTTTTCTATTACTCTTCTTGATCGAACAAAATATATTTTTTATTGCAAAGAAAAGTTTCTTTCAAAATAAAATAATTGATAAAACATAGGATTTCGTATGAGTGAAAAAACTCATTCGTAAAACGTAGATTGTGAAAATGTTGTTGTTCCTTTTATCTAACGGTTCCTTTGATTTAACAATATTATGTTTGAATGGGGGCTACAATTTTCTTTAACACGTCTCATTATGAAATTAATAAGACTTGGAGTTTTCTAGGAGGAAAAAGAAATTTATACTTGCAAAGACAGGTTCAAAGAATGTTTTTGTTCTGTTTCTTTGAGTAGCCAACGAAAAAATGTGGCAAGTGTAAATTTGTTTATATAGGAGCTATGAAAAACGGGATCGTAAGCATAAAAATTCGAATAAAAATATACAAACGATAGCGTGAAATTTTTTTTCATCATGTATTGTCTCAAACATAATTATGATTAACTTATACATAAATAACATTAAAATACTTATCTCTAATCGAATAGTATGTACGCTTTTCCATCAGCCATAGTTATTACATTTTTCGGATTATAACTATACAAGTCGTTCAATTTGACGTATTGCCAATCACATGTCTCTACAATTTCAAACGCACAGCAATGTCTATTACTACCTTTGGTAAAAAGTTTCGAGCAGATAAATGAAACTTGATTCATATGATCGATTACTACATAACGCAGTTTGCCAAATACCATTTCGTTGTTGAGGTAATTTGTAGCCACAGCTACGTTTTTGTAATAAACAATACCATTGATTTTTACCCAAGTATCAAGGATATGATTACACTGTACATTCGGTGGTAGCGCATGTGCAAACATGCAATATTCTTGAAGGTCGTTGATTTTTTTATTCAACGTAGGTCCCCAACTTAATCTATCAGGAAATCCCTTTTTGCTAAGAAATCGATGAGATAAAGTGAGCTGATGTCTTAGTGCGAGTGTATACGGACAATTTTTGCGAGACATAATTGTTTTTGCATTTTCCTTAAACAATTTATGCTTCGCTTCATAACGAAAAGTCGACAAGTTTCTGAGGGGTCCTAGTCTCTTCAAGAGTCGTGGATAGTGTATTAGAAAATGGTGTTTTGGTTTGAGTGGCTCTGCAAAAATCTCCAAATACCGAGTGTGGTGTTCTGATATTAGGGTTTCCAACAGTTTGGTTGTTTCAGACGTAAACGTTGGACTCATAATTATACAAATAATTTCGCGTAAAGTTAAGAATAATTCCCAAGCTGGATGATCAACAGGCACAAGATCCCCGATGAGGATGCCAAGATGTTCAATTAAAAAAACCATTTCTGATGCCGAGAGAATTAAATAAAGCGTTTTGAAAATATTGCTTGGAATTGAAATTGGAACATTTTTTGAAAAGTTTCTACCACAATACATGTGTTGTATGCGGGCATTTAAAGTTTCCAGAGAAAAAAACCGTTCAATTAAAATTAAAATTTGTAAAATTTTTGGGATCTCGTACCTGCAGATGCCTTCGAAAATATCATGTAATATATCAACTGTTGCATTTTCTACAACATGAAAATTTTCAATTTCGTTAAAAACACAGACGCCTTTAATTCCAAACGAGTGGTTTTCACTGTGATTTGAATAATTTTCGATTGTTCGCAGCATTTCGGGATTTTCTTTAACTTGACTTTTTCTTTCGCTTTTATTTGCTACGCATATTCTGCAGCAATATTCAGAATTGAAACTGGTCTGAAAACCGCAAATATCATTGAGTCCAAGATTATCACCGATGATCGTTAATAAACTAAAATATATCGTTCGTTCCTGACCATCTATTTCCATTGCCAAACCGTCTTTTTCAAGCTCCTTAACTTCGTCGATGATTTTTCGAAATATTTTCATGTTACCAACGAGTTTGTGATCCTTTGTGTTATGAAGCTGAGTTAGAAAAATATTTTCTAACATGCTACTGTACTCATATGGGATACAACCTAAAGAAAAATAGACAGTGCCAAGTTTATGTATTGCAGCGTGAGAGCCGAGGGGATTGTTGATTTCAACATCATCAAAATAAAGTAACAGAGGAAATACACATTTTCCTTGAAATTTTGACTCGATCGTTCTCCACACTTCACCTTGAATATTTGATACTATTTCTTGACTCTGTTTGCATTTTTCGATGTGTGCTAAAATTGAAGAAAAAACTTTCAGAAGCTCAAAAAATTTTTTCAAAACCATTTTTATTGATACAAATTGGATTTTTGTATCTGATATAACCGACTGACATTCCCCTGCTACTAAACGGGAACTCAGGAATGAATTTATAACCAATGTTTGTGGTGGAATCAGTGAACCTGAATTTTGAAAATAGTTTAAAGACTGATAATCGGTTTTGAAGTTATCGAAGCCGTGCTTCATTGAATCTAATAGTTTCGAGACATCCGGCAGAGTTTGTTCACTTTCTGCGGAAGAGTAGCATTTCTGCTGTAAAATCGGTATGAGCGTCTGATTATATAAATGGTCAACTTGTTCAATCAAAGTTGAAATAAGCGATCGCGGAAGTATTGGTATCGAATAGAGGTTAGAAACGAACGATGATATTTCTTTGTGTACAGTAGTCGAAAAATTTTCCGTAGTTGTTATTGCAGATGGTTCATTTTTAAAAAACGGTACAGTTTGTGCAGATACACCAATTGTACTACTTGAAACAAGACTAGGACCCTTTGCATCGAGTTCCCTTTCGTTGTTATTCAAATTTGGTTTTTCAGAGTTTTTATTTTCATGTGGCTCAGGATGTTGCAATAGTAAGTGCCTTTTGAAGCTGTAAAAATTATTAAAAGTTCTTGAACATTTATTTTGTTTGCAATGGCAAGTCCTTGACATCAAAGCTTTATGCTGCATCTGCACATGGTTTACAAGAAGCTCTATTGAACAAAATGTCGTCAATTGACAGAAAGGGCACGTAATCATTTTTCAGCTTACTTTATACTTACGGACTTAGAATATAACAAAACGTTTTATGCGCTTTTTTTAATAAAATGAAAATTGCAGTAGCGAACATAAACTATAGTATACAGTATTGCTATTTCAAAACAAAAAATAGAGTTTTGACGGCTTATACTTGTATCAGTCTTATTTTTGATACAAAAACGAAAAATATTAAAAAGAGCTTGAACATTTTAAAGATAACACGAAGAAAGTGATTGGTTCTACTTTCATTGTAGAAAATATTATGAAGCGCACGTGTTACCAACTATGTATACTTGACACGGCTTAAAAAAATAAGAATCACTTTTTCCAAATTAAAAGAAAAATTAAAAGGTGTCGTTTCCAAATAAATTTTTACGACATTTTATACGGATGCATCTATTATTTACTGCGCACACCCGTATTATTTTGAGAAAATTATAAGAATGAAAAAATAAAAAGTCCTGGTCTCTTTTCTCTCAACTTTTTAAATATAAAATAAAAAAGAAAATCTCTGCTTAAAGTTCGATTTTAAAGGAATATCACGAAACGCAAATATATCAATTACTCCATTATGCTCGTGCCTGTCTTTTTATATTTAAAAAAAAAAACAAAAAAATGATGCAGAATTTCGGTTAAGTGTTTTAGCATAATACGAATTACAAGTTATAACCGTTGACGGTCTTTTTGTTAAAACAAAGTTTTGTTAAAACAGAGCATGAAGTTTTTTTTGTTATAAATGAAAAGAAAATTGGTTGTTAACTTCGACAAACTTATATTGAAGAGGAGGGGACTTTTCTCACCCTGCTTGCTATGAAAATTAAATCGCGTTCCGATTTTCGACGGTGTTGAGGTCACTAATAGCTTCAGCAACATTAGGAGTCATTTTGTCTGAATCACTTGTGTAATTATATAGGATTCTTTGGAAAAGCAACCACAGGTGAGCGCTTGCAAGCGGATAATCGATATCCAGTGTATGATAGATTTTGTAACAAATATCGATAGCCTCCAAGGCTGTGAGAATTTTGTACAAAGTGTTGTCTATGCATATAAATAGATCTGTGACTTTTGAGACATTTGGTCCCACTGCGACGATGTATGGTTGGACCGTTATTCCAAGATTCGCCGCCGCGTCTCTTCGGTTTTCTTGAATTTTTACGGTATCGGATAACAGCTGAGGGAAATTACATAGAACTATGTAGAATATAATTATTTACATCTTAAATCAAATAAGCACCAGATTACTTACAGTGGTGTGAATAATCAAACTGTCCTCACACTCCGCTATGGACGGTTTCCATGATTTTTTTTTTTTCGTTCGAAAGCGAGTTCTTGGTGGAAGCACATGAGCGAGTAACTTTAATTGCAGAATGATTCGACTGTCTGCGAGTTGAGATAAAATTAATGAGAAAAGCACAAAAAGAATATATGACATATACATTATCTGAAGAAATTCCTTACTATCGTCGTGTTCTCCTTCGCGTTCGATTATTTGTAACAGATCTTGAGCATTATAATCTTCTTTTTTTGGAGGTCGAATTTTCAATAGATTTTCAAAAAAAATTTGCCAATTTTCTATTGTCAGCTTTTTTGTGGTGAGCTTTAGAAAAATGTATTCCTCTTCAATCAGTGCATGCGCGTTTGGGTGTTTCAATATCGGCCAGTCATTGAAAATACTGGTCACCGTTATATTTCGGTCTTTTTTCAACATTTGCTGGCGGTATTCTGCAGTCTCCTTCCACTTTGCAACCACAAGTTCCCACGGCGTGGTATGGCTTTTTAGCCATTCTAATGCCTCCGCAACATCTCCCGTAGGCTCTGCAAAATATGATACGCTTAAACGTAACCATTCAAGGTGAAATGAAATTTCGAATAACTATACTCAAAATGATTGAGTTTTGATCTTCATGTATTTCCACATACAATAAAAATTTCAGATTCGTATTTTTAAAAAACTACGATACCTGCAATGAGCACATCCGTCGTTAGATTTTTTCCACTCTGCGATGAACCATCATTTTCTCGTAGTCGACGAAGCCTGTTTCGATACCTATCCACTAATTTTCCACGCGCGATGATGGATTTTCCGACGCTTGAATTTTTCTTTGGTATCCCTGGTATAAAATAAGTTTCTTTGGTTTCCGTTGGAAAATATTCTACGATATTTGTAGCTAATTGGTCGAAATCTTCGTTCGTTAAACTGAAAAGCATGAAGTTAGTTAACCACACCATTAATATTTGAATACACATATTCTGTATAAAAGTCATCATAAATTATCAAATGTGTCGAATAAAGTGGAATTTACCGGCTCGTTTCAGTCATCAATTCCGCTAGAATTGTATCGACCACAAGACCACGTGTTTTTTGATTTAGAGATTTTGTCGCCTTGTAGGATTTAGCTATAGCCTTCCCTTCCGAACTTTTTTTTAGAATGTCTTTAACTGATATTTTTCTGGATCGCAAATCAAATGGAAATTCTCCAATAAATGCATTCTCGCATGTTAGTTGATAATTTTCGACACTTGAGGGTGAAGGAGGATCAACCGTTGTTACGTTGACCGTATCTTTTCTCCCAGTAAACGTTGCAGTCCACTTTTTGAGGAATTCTATTCTCAGTCCAATTGCTGGGACTATTTCTTTTATTAAGTTTTCTGTCAAGAACGGCAGCCTGTCATCGGTTATTTCGTGTTCTAAAAAAATGCAAGACGTTGGTTTTTGTTCTCTATAATTTTTTTCTGTTTTGCGGCCTAATTTTTTATAAAACATCTATTCAGCTGTATAAGATTTGATTGATCTGGGCAGGGTGTCAGTTCTACACCGGGCAATTCACCACCGTATTGATTTGGTATATCTATATATACACGGAAACAATACGGTGGCGAGTTGCCCGGTGTAGAACTGACACCCTGTCTTGATCTGCCAACTGAATTGTAAAGGGCCTATGAAATATCCTGCAAATCTGATTGTCTACGTTATGAAAATACTTAGAACATTTTTTGGTTGACGAAATACGTATACTACATTGCAAACAATAATTTTCAATTTTATAGTTTGTTTTGCGAAAAATATATTGAAAACTAACTTATTGTGAGAGATTATGTGACAACAGAGAAAACAAAGAATAAATGTTAAGTTAATTTCACTAATCTCACATAATATCTTGTCGAGTTAAACATTATCAAGTATAGACTTCGGGAAAGGCTGCGTAACAATAAAGGTAAGACTAGAAATTGTAAATTGTATTTGTGTAATCAACATATGCTGTCAAACAAAACATTAGAGGATGACTTTTCGGGGGACGACGCATAATAACAGATCTAAAAGTAGAAATTGTATATTACACTTTGTTAATTTAACAAAATATCTTTTCAACCAAAATATTTTAAAATATAGGCAAAACATGAACAAAAGACATTTTTAGAATAAAAAAGGTCAATTTAATTTTGTCAATTTTGTTCGTAAGTTTTTAACTACTTTTTTCCCGGAATTAACAAAATATGTACAATATGACAAAGATTTTGATGATCCGTGAAGGCGAAAAAATATTTTGTAAATTTTACAATTTTGTGAACGCATCGTTACTCAGTAAATTTACAAAGTATTTTGTCATCATTCCAGTTCTTTTGTTGAATTTCTTATTTCGTTATGGGTCAAAATTGATCATGGAGTAGCGGCCAAATAAAGAAAAAGTTCAATCTTTTCAATTAACAAAATATTTTGCTGTAAATTGCGTATGACAAACGGAAGTCTGCATTATAGGTTAAGTACGCACAAAGGTAAAAATGAAGGAAGGCATGAAATATTGTGGCGGACAAAATATTTTGTCAAGAAAATACAGGCGACAAAAAAGTTAGTTAGATCAATTAAATCTTCTGTTAAAATTTAGAATGAAGAATGAGCTCATACGAAATATAAAAAAAAGGAAGGGAAGGCAGGTAGTATTTTAATCCATAAACGATTATTAACAAAATATATGGTCATTGTAATTGATACAGTAAACAAAATATCGTCTGTCTTTTTATGAAATAATTTCAATCTTTAGTTTTTTTCCATGATACAAGAATTCATGCACACTAAACACCCGACTTTGCTCAATCAACAAAATCCTGTGAACAAAATGATTTCTGTTAATTAAATAAACATTCCGTCGTGGTGAACAATATTTCTTTCAGTCAGCATTTTAGGTGGTTGGAACAATCAAATCTTTTGTTGGATTAATACAATGTTTTGTTCGCCGCTTGTTAGTTGACTCAAGAGCAGAATTAGTTGGTTCAACGAAGATTTTGCCGATTCAACAAAGTCAGTTTCTCAGTGCATGCGGTTGAGAAAGAATATAAAAAAAAATCTCCGGTACACTGCATAAAACTTTCCATTGTTTTTTTATCACTGAAAGGCCCATTTTATACAGTTCACGCGGTAATAAAGGAGTAAAAACATATTCAATCATTGACAAAGTTTCACGAAATATTTTCTATTCTTTACTGATCAAATTTGCATACGCGCGTGGTCGAAAAAAATCGTGATGACGCTTTATTCACGATTTCGCGACTTTTCGAGAATACTGTTTTTTTTTTTTTACAGATCTAATTTATAAAAACACTGAAAACTGTGAGCAGGTTAAAAATGAAATTAATGCATATTTGAGATTTTTACGTACCTTCTAACACTTTCACAAGATTCTCTTCGACTTTTTTGTCGAAGCCCCACGTGCGGATAATCTCTGCCATATTGTTCCACTACGACGAATCGCGAAAAACTAAAGAAAACGTGCTACTCGACTCAGTGGCGCAGTGGCTTATGGTACAGAGGCAAGGTCAAACCCTTGCCTATAACGTATAAGAATTTTGCTAAACGAACAAAATAATGCTTGGAGCAACGATGGCAACGTTAAAGTAGCTTCTCGTTCTGGCCACCGCGTGACGCAGAGCACGAAGTTTCTCACATACACGCCGGTCTGTGGATGGGCATAAATTGCGGGAGCCGAGTAGGGTACGACGTTCCGACCGATTCTGATGAAGAATTAGGTAGCGAACATTTGTACCTAACACCACGGGTTACAGTCCCGTGAGAAACACTAGATTTTCTTACGTGTATGACTATGTGAGTCATTACGTTAGAAAAACAGGTGAATACATATTTTTGGCTCATAAGGCGATCTTATATTGTGCCTTTTTTTCCGAGAAAAATGGGAATTTGCTTTTTAGCTATCTCTCTCGCACTTAGACAATGGATAGAGCGCCTTAAGAAGTTTGTATACATATATCAGAATCAAAAATAAAAACTTATTTATGATGAAAAAAAATACATTTAAATGTATATATTGTTCTCATATGAATTACAAATGTCTTTTGTTTAAATTAAGCGTTTTTATATTCAAATCGAACAATATTTGATTGATCGATATCATGCATATTCGTTTATTATGAATGAGGGATAATGTTATAAAAGCTACGTATTTCTTTACAACGAAGGAATGTGTCGTTGCAGCAACCTCATATTCATTCACATTAACAATATATGTAAATTATACAACAAAACAAGACCTTTCACTAAAAAAAGGTTTTTAGTTCACTCAATATCGGTTTTAGTTGGAAAAAAAAAATATTTAGTTCGATTGACTATCTTTTAGCTTTTGAAATAACTGAGTTTTACGCAACTTGATCGAATTCTTATTTCTTCAAATTTTATGTCCAATTGTTTAAAGCAGTTTCGTAATTAAAAGAAAATTGTCTCGTTCCATTGTGATTACAACATACCGAATTAACTGAATCTATTCTTGATTTTGAGAAAATGTGTTCGCTTATCAACGCAGCATTTTGTTGTTGTAATTATACACCGTTCAATTGAACTTTTCACTTTGATAATTTAAATACTGCTTTTTCCAGTACGTGAACAAAATATTTTGTTGTATTTTCATGAAATATAGTTACCACCAAAGCAAAATAATGCGTATCTTTAAATAAATTATTTTTAGAGAAACAAAGTAATCGTTTTTAATATAAATAAGTGACTTAATTAAATTGAAATAACTTTTAGTCGATGGAACAAAGAAAAACAGTCCTTAAGCAAAACGTTTTGTTATCTTGAGCGAATGAATTTCATAATTACATTTATGTGATTGAACAATATGTTCTATTCGATTATCCTAAATCATTCAGTTGAACGTATGCAATATCCCTTCAGTATGACAAAGTCGTTTAATTGAGTTGATATTTCATAATCAAATGCACATTTTGTTAGACCAAATAAAAATCAGAAAAAATCAAATAAAATAATGGTAGTTTTTCTGACAAAATCATAATGTTGAACAGATAAATAAGATTTAACCGACACGTTTAGTTGAAACAACTGTAGCTTATTTAGCGCATCTGAGCAATGTTTAAACCAACAAAATTTTAAGGCAACAAAACGTATTTGGTATTTTCAACAAAATTTTTTTCTCAGTGTGGAGGGGGTGTTTCATCAGCTCGCCGAAATTGTTGCAAACACTGCCAGTCAACATTTTGCAACGCGCTGACAGGATGCCATAAAGTAAGTGAAAAATTTTATTCGTGAAACAAAATTTACTTGGCAATTTTTGTCGTCGATTTAATTAATGTCTACGAATGATTGCATCCTATTCATATATTTATGTTTTCTTTTCCAGAAAGAGCGAACGTACAGAACGTGAGGCGGAGGCAGCGGAAGAAAGAAAAACGGGAGGAGAAAAAAGCGGCTGCCGTAAGTATAACTTTTCATAAGCATATCTTATCTATGTCTATATATGGGGCATTCCACGCCAAATCGACCTACGTCAGACCCTTCCATTCTTTGATTTGGCTGAAAATTTTATATGTTGTATGACCCATTGAAAGAAGCTCTTGATTTTTTTCTGATTTTTTTGTCTATACACTTGTGAGATATATATATATTTTTTTTAATTCAAGGTTTTTTTCTTCAAATTGACTGTAACTCTCTCAAAAATCGACCAAATCGAACTTCTTTTTTTTAGAAAGGTTGGTTTTTCATCGTACTATTAGAAAGAAAATACGGTAATTATGCGGAAGTGGAGCTCCACCTACAATCGGGTTGAATTTTTTTTTTTACATTCTTTATGAATAAAAAACATGATAGGAAGCAATATTATGGTGGCGCATGACCTTTTTAACCAACAAAAAAATAAAAACTCACTTCAGATATTACAAATTTTAGTTTTAATTGGTAACGATCTCCTAAGGGATTTGTACACGCACACACACACACACACACACACACACACACACGCGCACGCGCGCGCGCGCGCACACAAAACGGCCCTTGTCAGGGCCAGGAATGTTAGACAGACAACCTCCACGTGGTGCATTCTGGGTAACGCGAATGGTCTGCAACAGACTCAGCCATGCAACCTCCTACGCTTTGACAAACTTTGATCACTATGGGTAAAAAACCGGTTACACATACACACACACACACACACACACACACACATACACACACACGCACGCACGCACGCACGCACGCACGCGCACACGCGCGCGCGCGCACACACACACACACACACACACACGCACGCACGCACGCCCGCCCGCCCGCCCGCACGCACACACACAAACAGTATATCTATCTATTGTTTCTCCCAACTGATTCTCCAAAATTTGTTTGACCAACTTTTCATCGAAATGTATTATTTTGGTTGTCGAATGTCTTATATTGCTCTTCATGCAATAATACTGCAGTTTTTATGCAACAAACTACTTTCTACTATTTTCATACTATTTTTATATGTCCAATGATTTCGCGCACACATTCTGAAATGTTGAAAACACACCCTACTATTTTAACACGTCCAACGATTTCATGCACATATTCTGAGATGTTAAAATCCCACCCTACGATTTTTACATGTCCAATGATTTCACGCACACATTCTGAGATGTTAAAAACACACCCTACTATTTTTACAACAATGTCCAACAATGTTATTATTCCATGTCCCTGCGTTTATTCCTTCTTCCAATGCTACTGTGTGTGTGTCTGTGCGTGTGTGTCATATCTTGGTACCGACTCGATACCTCCAGCTAAATTTAATATCTGTACTACTTAGTATTGCCACTTTTTTATTTTTTTTATGGGGTAGAAAGTCTTCCCCCACCATAATATTACATGGGATATCATTTTTTAATGGTAACAAATGCTAGAAAAAATTTTGGAGCTGTTTTGTTCTCCTTCCTGTTGTTGGAGAAAAGTGTTCTCCTTCAATTTTTTCAAAGTTTGAAATTTTAATATTATTACGTTTATGGTGTTATTATGGTATTAGAGGTCATGCGCCACCATAATATTACATATTACACCATTGCCAAGTGATAACAGACATGGAAAAAAAATTTGGAGCCATTTTGGGGTGGAGCCCCACTTCTGCATAATTACCAAAAATACGAAAGAATAATTAATATTTGTATTCCGTATTTTTTCTCAATTTAAAGCAATTTAAAGCAAAAAAACATTGGTTTTAAGATGTTTGCCCATTTTATTTTTTTTCAAAAAATTCACAAAAAAACTTTGACTAATTATATAATTTTTGAGATCAGTCTCATAGTGGGCAGATTTTTCCTTATATTTTTTTTCTTATTTTGGAAAGAAGTTTCATTTTTTCCAATCAATTTGGATCAAAATGAACTTTTTTTTTTAACGTAGGTTTTTAACAGACTTTTGGAAAAAATTACGAAATAATGATTGAAAATCGTCCCCTATGTTTTTTTTAATGTTTAAGCAAAGTCATTAAATTTAAGATGTTGGACACTTTTAATTTATTTTAACAAATTCACAAAAAAAACCTTGACCAATTAAATGATTTGTGAGACCAGTCCCATCGTGGAGAGATATTTTTTCATATTTCGTTTCTTAGATTCAAAAAAAATTTCATTTTTTTTAGTCAATTCGTACCAAATAGAACTTTTTTATATTAGAAATTTTGGTGTGAAACAAAATATCAAAAAAATAGTTCGATTTTGTCGGAATTGACTGAAAAAAATGATTTTTTTTTTCAAAATAAGAAAAAAATATAAGGATAAATCTGCCCACTATGAGACTAGTCTCAAAAATTATATAATTGGCCAAAGTTTTTTTGTGAATTATTTGAAAAAAATAAAAATGGGCAAACATCTTAAAACCAATGTTTTTTTTACTTTAAATTGCTTTAAATTGGGGAAAAAAACGGAATACAAATATTAATTATTCTTTCGTATTTTTTTTCTAACAGTACGAGAAAAGGCCAATCTTTCTAAAAAAAAAAAGTTCGATTTGGTTGATTTTTGAGAGAGTTACAGTCATTTGAAGAAAAAACATCGAATTTTGAAAAAAATCACATCTCACAAGTGTATGGTCAAAAAATTTGAAAAAATGAAGATAGCTTCTTTGAATGGGTCATATAACATATAACATTTTCAGCCAAATCAAAGAATGGAAGGGTCTGACGTAGGTCGATTTGGCGTGGAATGTCCCACACACACACACACACACACGCGCGCGCGCGCGCGCGCACGCACGCACGCACGCGCGCGCGCACACACACACACACACACACACACACACACACACATATGTATGTATTGCCACGATATTATAGAAACATTGCCATAGAATATTGTAAACATTTTTCCGTAGGAAAATGGCGGAAATATTACTAGCTAATATTTCCTTATAAAATAAAAAAAATGATGGTTTTTCTTTGCAGGAAAGAATGTCAGGGGCAGAAAGTTTTGTGGGTGTGCCGGAGTCCGGTGAAATCGGGGCTTCTAGGACTCCAGTTGGGGAAACCGCTTTTTCAACGCCTCCGCTGTTAATCCTGGAGGAAACGATTTCACCGTCTCCAGCCGCACAAAACTCGGCTACATCAGCGACATCGAATGGCGTAGCTGAGACGAGCCGCGTACCGCGACCGGAAAATGTAAGTGTTATTCGATGATAAATATACACTACCGGCAAAAATTTTCTGGACAGAACTGCGAAAATTTCTCGGAGCCTTTTTTATACATTTCGCCAGCAGTCCATATAAACGAATTTAATAAATTAAATTTAACGGGTAGGATTCTGGTTTAATTTCATTTTTTTATCATTTTCTACGGGTTATTTTCACATCTGGTACGTTATTTGGGACATGACCGCTTCACACCGCTTTTTTCACTAGTACAGTTTTTTCTGAGTAATAAAATCGAAAGATAAAAAAAAATGTAAGAGTTATTATTTATAAATAATTATTTGTTCTTTTGCCGCATAGATACTAACGTCGTGCCGGAGTGAGCAGACCCTCCACCGCCCTCGTCGGATGGAGGTCCAATTGCGAAACGGCCCCGCTTTGCTCCGCAGGGACAAGAACCGGGAACCGGCCAGCCGGATGACGGGCAAGGCCGCGGTGGTTCTCGAGGCCGCGGTGGTTGGCGAGGACGGGCTGCTTGGCGAGGCCGCGGTGGTTTTTGGGGCCGCGGTGGTTGGCAAGGCCGAGGTGCCTGGCAAGGTCGAGGGGCCTGGTAAGGCCGTGGAGGCGGGCAGGGCCACGACGCGGGGGTGGGCAGGGGCTCACTGGAAAAAAACACCGCCGTAAAAAACATTTTTTACGGCGGTGTTTTTAACATCAATAAGATGTAGCGGGCTTAGCAATAAAAAAAAAAGAATTGAATACACTCGGGTTTTGTTGACATTTTCCTATCCCTATCATTTTTACCCTTATGTTACTATATACTTAGAATTTTTCGGGAAAGCTACAAATCCATCTCTGAAGGATTATGAATTTTAGGTGATTTTCTTTCGAATGGTATGGGCGTGTCGGGGCCGAAAAAAAAGTTTCTTTAAAAAAAATCACGACGCTTAGAAAAAAATCGAGGACCCTTGGACTCTGAAATTTTTCGAAATTATAAAAAAAAAAATCTCCCACGATGATAGAAACACGTTCCATTCGATTTTCTATCGAATAGTCTATACGTGTTGGAGCCAAAAAAAAGTGCCTTTAAAAAAAATCACACGTCGAAAAAAATCGAGGACCCTTGGACTCTGAAATTTTTCGAAATTATAAAAGAAAAAATCTCCTCCCACGAGAAGATAGGAACACGTTTCATTCGATTTTCTATCGAATAGTCTATACGTGTCGAGGCAAAAAAAGTGCCTTGAAAAAAAATCACGACACTTAGAAAAAAATCGGGGACCCTTGGACCCTGAAAATTTTCGAAAAAATAAAAGAAAAAATCTCCTTCCACGATAGGACAGAAACACGTTTCATTCGATTCTCTATCCAATAGTCTATACGTGTCGGGGCAAAAAAAAGTGCCTTGAAAAAAAATCACGACACTGAAAAAAATCGAGGACCTTTGACCAATTTTTCGAAAATATTTAAAAAAAATTCTCCCACGATAGGATAGAAACACGTTTCATTCGATTCTCTATCGAATAGTCTATACGTGTCGGGGCCGAAAAAAGTGCCTTTGAAAAAAAAAATCAGTATATATCTTACCTGATGAATAATTATGGAAAAAAAATAATAATTAATAATAATAATACTTCATTTCTTAAATAATTATTCATTTTAATTAATATTAGTTGAATTATATAAAAAAAAGGTTACGGAGTGAGAAATCGAACTCACGACCATCGGCGCCAGACTTCGGACTCACCCAGTCTGCCATGGGCCACTTCGGATAATAATAGTAGAAAATGGTACAGGCTCATCAGGACCGCTTAATATATGCAGGTTTTACACAGCAGACAGCAGTGGTTGAATTATTTTTTTACATGTACCAATAATTACTTTTTCGGGATCAAAAAAAATCACGACAGTTAGCCAAAAATCGATGACCTTCAGATTGAAATTTTTCTAAAAATTTTTATTTTAATCGCCTTTCACAATAATATAGAAACACGTTTCATTCGATTCTCTATCGAATAGTCTATACGTGCCGGGGCCGAAAAAAGTGCCTAAATAAAATCACGACACTTGGGAAAAAATCGAGGACCCTTGGACTGAAATTTTTCGAAATAATAAAAAAAAAAAATCTCCCACGTTAGGACAGAAACATGTTTCATTCAATTCTCTATCGAATAGTCTATACGTGTCGGGGCCAAAGAAAGAGTGCCTTTAAAAAAAAATCACGACACTGAAAAAAATCAAGGACCTTGGACTGAAATTTTTCTGAATTATAAAAAAAAAAATCTCCCACGATAGGCTAGAAACGCGTTTGGCATTCGATTCTCTATCGAATAGTCTATACGTGTCGAGGCAAAAAAAGTGCCTTTGTAAAAAATCCCGACACTTAGAAAAAAATCGAGGATCTTTGAACTGAAATTTTTCGAAAAAAAAAACCTCCCACGATAGGACAGAAACATGTTTCATTCGATTCTCTATTGAATAGTCTATACGTGTCAGGGCCAAAAAAAGTACCTTTAAAAAAAATCACGACACTTAGAAAATAATCAAGGACCTTGGACTGAAATTTTTCTGAAATATAAAATAAAAAATCTCCTCCCACGATAGGACACAAACATGTTTCATACGATTCTCTATCGAATAGTCTATACGTGTCGGGGCCAAAAAAAAGTACCTTTAAAAAAAATCACGACACTTGGAAAAATATCGAGGACCTTGGACTCTGAAATTTTTCTGAAATATAAAAAAAAAATCTCCGCCCACGTTAGGATAGAAACGTGTTTCATTCAATTCTCTATCGAATAGTCTATACGTATCGGGGCCAAAAAAAGAGTGCCTTTAAAAAAAAATCACGACACTGAAAAAAATCGAGGACCTTGGACTGAAATTTTTCTGAATTATAAAAAAAAAAATCTCCCACGATAGGCTAGAAACGCGTTTGGCATTCGATTCTCTATCGAATAGTCTATACGTGTCGAGGCAAAAAAAGTGCCTTTGTAAAAAATCACGACACTTAGAAAAAAATCGAGGATCTTTGGAATGAAATTTTTCGAAAAAAAAAAACAAACTCCTCCCACGATAGGACACAAACATGTTTCATTCCATTCTCTATCGAATAGTCTATACGTGTCGGGACCGAAAAAAAGTGCCTTTAAAAAAATCACGATACAGAAAAAAATCGAGGACCTTCGGACTTCGCAATTTTTCGAAGTGTCCTCAATTTCATGCTACCGACGGTACTGCCTGTCCGCTTTTACCGACAAACAGAACTAGCAAACCTATCGTCAAAAGCTGGAACCCGCAACCCACGGCGTAGAGTGCCAATATAGCCGCCGGTACGCGTTAGACGCCTCGTATCCAATTTCCCGGATTTCTCTTTCAGTTTTCATTGAAATCGCGCAGGAAAAATTTTGAAAAGTGCAGTGAAGCGGTATAAATCTGGGGCTCGTCCGTTTCATTGTGCGAGATGTGTGTGAAATTCGTGATAAAACAATCCTTGTGAGTGATATAAAAGTTGTCATGCCCCGAGCATATCGCCTCGTATTTTCGTGAATTTATTGTGGTAGTAATAAACATCTGGGATAAAAAATTGGACCACACCCAGAATCGCGTAATTAAAACAAATTTATTTATATTTCTTTTAATTGCGTAATCTCAATATTCGCGACGAAATCCGGGAAATACGATTTTCAGTTTGTTTTTTTGCCACCTGGCGCTGCATATGCTGTCGCTCGATGACTCTTAATTATTTTAGTCGTTCAATAATTATCGGTCTCAGCATTCTATATTTTCTTGATACTCGTAATTGTTTTACGCAGTTAGAACATTTTCACGAAAGTATCAAGGTAACGATTGGTTATCTCTGGTTATGTCCATCCGCTGTGCTCATTTTCATTTTTCTCTAATTAACCTCTTTTTCCCGTATAGGCACATTTTTAAAGTGAGAACAATTTTGGACTTGTCACTCTGTGTAGCTGAAATTTGCAGCGAACGATAGTCGCGCAGTTATTTTTTTCGTAAGCAGCGAGTTTTTATCGACAGGGAAAGCGATGATCCCGTCAATATTCCTTGTCCGTCAGTAGTCACTCAAAACGTTCTACGTTATCGCGTGCCATCACAAAATGACCGATATCGGAACGCTTATTTAGTCGCAAAAGACTTAGCGAGCTTAGCATCTGAAGTCACGGGTGAAAATTATCTACGATGGTTGGAACAATTGACGAACATCAAATCAGCATGGTCTGAAAATAAAGATATCGAAATTTTGTTTGCTGATTTTACGAGTCCCATCGTGACGAGCACACCTATTGTTTCCAGAAATAAGCATTCTCTCGAGCCTCAATCTGAATCTCAATCGTTTCACGAAAATAACGATGAGATAATAATTAACAACAACAGCAAAACTCTTTTTGGACATATTTCCCCTGCAATGTCGGAAATGTTATTGACCAATGACGATTTCACCCGATATCCTGATAACATGGGCTCTTTATCCGGCAGTCCATTGGATTACGGGTCGAACGATGATCTTATTTTGGAATTTCTGCATGGAGACGTCAGTAAAGTGGATGGGATTCCAGTAGACAACGTGACCTGCAACGACATTGAGCATTCACGTACGACAATCGGCGTTTCAAATAAGCAGATAGTAGATTCTAACCAAGAGAAGTCTGCGGGCAACGGAAAATTAACTAGAGAAGAAAATGCTGCTACATCATCTAGCGACGTCATCAAAAGGATTGAAGATCTAGCTTCAAGCACCACTGACACACTCGAGCAACGAAATTCACTGCACGAAAAAAATTGTCTCGGTCAAATAACAAAAGAACTCGAAACGAAAATCTCAAGGATCAAAATGTCTCCGGTTATCAAGCGACGTGTCCGCCCCAAGAGATCAGAAAAAAACATTATCGGGCTGGCAAAAAGAAAAAAATCGTCCAAAACTATTTCACACCTGCCATTCAAAAAAAGGAGACAAACGCAAAAAATAGAAACCATTTTGCGTTGGCTGGTCAACGACAATTCGGTAAAATCAGCTTTAATTGAAGGAAAAATGATTGAAAAAGAAGCTATTGAAACTCGAGCCGATAAGTTAATTCACGCTTTGATCGATAAAGAAGTCAATATCTCGATCGTCGAAAAATAGTTCACAACTGAAGCTTGGGTGCTTGTTAAAGAAGCAATTCATTTAAAAAAGAAAAAAAAATATTTTTATCATTATGGCCAATGTTCCGTTAATTTAGAAGATACTGTTGACTCTATCGACAGTAATTTGGAGGGTAGTATGATTGATGAAAAAATTTCTATCTGTTGTGATTGGTGTTTGACGTGGTATTACTTACCGTGTGTATCCTTGAAAAAAAGACTGAAAGTAAAATTGTGGAAATGCCCCAAATGTTAATTTTTATTCGATCGATATTAAATTGATATGAAAAATGAATCTCTATCTTAATATTGTTAGAAAGTCAATTTTATAAGAGAAAAATTTCCTATATCTTGGTTCAGATGTGGTATCAGAGGTTTCATATAGCGTACTCGACGTTGTACAAAGCTCTGACAAAAAATTTTAAAACTTCAAATCGTTGATTTTTCAATCGATAAATTACCTCGTCGAAATGTATCTGCGATGAAAACTTTTTATATGGTCATAATAAATTGTCATTAAAAAATAATTATGTAGCGATGTCTATTTTATTTACTAGTTCTTTCATTTTTTGGTAGTAACCATTCATTTTTATCTCACATTTTCGCACCTGAAACAAGTAAGAAATAATTGCAATTAAAAAATAAAAATATATTACCTTGATCTACTGAGCATGAACAGAAAAACTCCCTCACGCTGTCGAAAACTTGTAAATAGCAAAAAATCTGTAATCATCCACTTATTTCTATTAAGTCGTTTTATTCAATTAATATTCTTTTTACTAATTTAAATGTTTAACTTAAAATGGTGGTAAATAATAATAGTCAAATAACACTTACCGTTGAGTCTTGGTCAAAAAAACCTCCTTCGTTGGCTCCACTCCTCTACTGGTTCTGCTGGCTCCGCTGTACCTGTAAATAAAAGAAAAAGAAAAAAAATAAAAGAAGAAAAAATATTAATATAAATAAGTTTATTCATTAATAGTATTATCAATGAATGTTTAAAGAAAAGATACTTATGTCAGCACAAAGGCTTCTTGCAGCAAAAGTTGTCGTAGCGATGACTTTCCCCTGTAACTGAATGTAAATAAAAAGTTAAAATTAGTTTCATTATTTTCTTTTACTTAAATTATAGTCATAAACGAATATAAAATATGTGCACGATAAAAACTGAAAGAAGAAAGTGATAAAATATGATGACGATATGAAATCCCAAAAGCAGGAAACAAAAAAAATAATACAAAAGAATCACAACAAAATTTAAAAAAAAATAGACAAAAGCTAATGAACATTAATCAGGGCAAAGCTTTTCTTCACTTACCTTCGGAAAATACCTACCTGATTTCGATACAGCGATGTTCATACTTACCTAACTACACAGATATCGCTGGGGAAAATTCCTTTGTCCGAATTGATCCACTTTTGCATCCACTCCTTGCACATTGTTGGAACTCGTATTTTTTGCCATTCGTGGGAAATTAATTGAGTACTCATAACACGTTGTCACAAACTATTATACTCCATGATGTAATCATCATTATTTCACCCCTATCAATATCCATTCATTATTCATTTGGATACGTATCTCTTTGGGTGCTGGTGTTAGACTGAAAATAAAGCTTTGTGTCGGACTACTAGACTCTTGTTATTCTTATCAGAAAGATGATACAACATAATGTCGGACGACTAGACTCATTTTATTCGTCCGGTCACGTTACTTTCTGTTCTCGCGTTAAATTTATCCGGATGAAAATCCTTAAATCATTCGTTCGGATGGTTGTTCAAACCTAGGGTGGTCGAGACTGTTTCACACCTGAAAATACGATTCAAACCCGAGGTGGTTCAAACCTAGGGTGATCGAAAACGTTTCATACCTGGAAATACTATTCCAACCCAAAATGGTGCAAACCTAGGGTGTTAAAGACCATTTTACACTGGGAAATACTATTCAAACCCGAGATGGTTCAAACCTAGGGTGGTTGAGACCGTTTCAAACCTGGAAATACCATTTAAACCCTCGGGATTCAAACCCGAGGGTTTTTTTACATTTGAAATCCATATACTATTCAAAACCATAAACTATTCAATCCCTCGGGATTCAAACCTGAGGGGTTTTTTCGTTTTAAAACCCATATACCATTCAAACGCTAACACGCGTTTTGATCCGAAGACAAAATATCCAGGACACAATATCCGAGGACTAAATATCAGCGAGTCAAAATGTTTGCGGGAGCAGGGTGTCAAGTCATCATGGAGCTACTGTCTACTGTGTCGACTGGACCGTGCAACTCGCCATTGTGTAGTTCTCCAACCGTAGCAAGTCTGCTCTGTGGAAAGTCCCCAACCGTATAAACTGGATCTAGCGCTAACTCTAACCCGTAGTATTTCAATATTTCCCCGATGTTCGCGTATCCCCACTTTCACCGCCTTTCTTAGATACACGCCGGGCAAGTCCCCACCGTATACAGCGGACCGCGCGGCATGCCTTCGTTGAAACCCTCCAAATGTAGCAACTCTACCCGATGCCAAGTGCTCAACCGTGTTATCTGGCCCGAGCGCGCTAACCCTCATACGTAGCAGCTCGACATTTCCCCGACGCTCGCGTACCCCCACTTTTTAGCGCCTGTCTCAGATACACACCGGAAAAGTGGCCACTGTGTCAACTGGACCCTGTGCGAAGTCTTATACGTAGCATCTTTACTTTTCTACGCCGCTCGTATATCCCCACTTTTGTCTCGGCTATAAATTTCGAGTAGAATCGCCCGTACCCAACGATCAGCTCAGCAGCAAGTAAATTTTCCCATGTACCAACAACTCGCTACGCCAATTTTCTACTATATCGATTGATTTCGAATTAAAATCTCACAAGTTGTATTTTATAATGTTTTTACTACTTTAGAATGCCACTTTCATGTATTCGTACCATAAATTTTATCGCCTAAAATTTCTGGATATTAACGATTTGCGAAAAAAGAAAATCGCCATCTTTCAGATGTTACGAATATTGATATGCAATAATAAGAGAATCAACAAGTTAACAAGTAAATAGTTTTGCATCGTCGTTAGAAATTAGTTTATTGGTTCTCAAAAATACGCTTGCTTTTTTCGGAATTATGTTTTTCCGCCTCTCGACTTTTTCCGAAGTCGTTATTCCACCAGCTTTTCATTAAATACCTTAGCTAGCCCCGTAAACATGGTGTTGAAGCTTCTTATGAAAACATGTGCAAAAACTACATTTTTTAATTCATTTTTCACAATTGTCTAATAAAATTTTTAATCGGAAGAAATATTATTTAAATATTCATGTGCACTTAGAAAAAATAAATCATTTCATTCAGCGATAATAAAAACCATTTATCTTAATTTCATTAATGTATATTTGACTTGATCAATATTTAAAGGGCTCCATGGATTTGTTATCGTTGAAAATTAAATGTTTGTAGCTTCTCAAAAATAGTTGAATTTTTTGGATATTTTTGTTGCGCCAACTCTTACAAAAAAAATTATTATAAAGTTTAATTTTCACTCGTTTTCATTTTTTTATTTGCGTAAAAATGTTGAAATACATTGGTGCACGATATTAAGGCCAAATGTCGTACCGATCCAGCCACCGTGAGAATGAAAGAGAGAGTAACAAATTTTTAAAGTAAAAATTTTTCACACCGTTCGTACGATTGGAATAAAAAAAGTATTTGCGCATTTATGCCATTTGTCTGCGTAGGCTGAAACGTTTTGTTATTTCGATCGATCGTACGAGGTTGAAAATGTTGACTTTCGAAAAATCGAGAGGCGTGAGTTACTGCAAATACACTTAAGGGACAACACCACTGTGACCCCCTATTTTTTTCACATTTTTCAAGAATTTTTTTTTGTGGGGAAAAAAGAGATATTCGAAAAAATTTTTTTGGATTTTGTTCCTTGTTTATTAATGTATCAAAAAACATTTTTTTCACATTTTTCACGCCGCATGGTGGCGCTGGGGAAGCTCTCGCGTCAGGTGCTGTCATCTCCGCAGTGGTTCGCGGTACGCAGCAGAACTCTCTTCAACGTCGATCTGAAAAAAAATACCGAATGTTTTCGTTAATAATATGATATTTTGAAGAGAAGTATATAGGGATTTGGAAAAATATTGATTTTTAAAAAATAGGCACGCCTTTGAAATTAAAGAATGATTTTTGAGCAAAATTTCTCGTCGAAAATAGGCTATAACTTTTATAATTATTGAGATATCGAAAGGATCCTATGTACTTCTCTAGATAATCTACTTTTATTAATACAGTAAAAATTTGAAGTCGATCGGATAAAAATTGCTCGAGTTCTGCTGCGTGCCGCACTCAAAAAAGTGGTTTTGAGAAAAACGCGTACAAAGTTTTAGGTTTGTTAATTTATGTTATAAATTGAAAAAAAAATTATTTACCTTCAATCAGCGATGCCGGCACCATATAGCTGGCCTGCAAGAAGCAAATCGTTGTATCCTGATTCTTTCCTCGAACTTGTTAAGGCTTTTCTCACTTCTTTTGCAGCGTCTGTGAGCGAGCGCTCCGCGAGCTGGATCCGCGCTGCGTCGGTCTCAACGCAAAAGTTGAAACAATTTGGGCCGATGGTTATCCCCAACGTCTCCAGTACTTTCATGAGACTTCTCAGGCCATCATTGAACACTAATACCGCCCTATCAGTTGCAATATCAATGATTTTTTTGCTTCTGGACTGGCACTTGGGGGCTATTGCCCAAACTGATTTATTGTGGCTTTCGTTATTGTTTTGCGTATAGCCGCCCAAACAACGCTGCAGCAAATCGTCCCTGCTCAAATTTTCGAAGATTGGCTGAATTGCCTCTAATATTTCCTAAGGAAGAGGCGGTTTATGGCGATATTTAGAAATATCACCACTTGCGACCGCGCGCTGCCACGAACACCACGACTCGGCTCCTTCCGGGCAATCGTCATGTTGTGGCTCACTGTCTGTGGACATTTTATGTTTGATAGTTCCCCAAATTGCCTTCCTCATTTTGTCAACATCATCGCTGTTCCTCCGAATAGCCAAGCCGTAATATATGCTCAACTCGTCAATCAATTTTCCGGTGAGCTTTCCTCTGCAGACAATCCTTTTTTTTCACGATTTCGCGGAGGCGCGTCCCCATACGATTTTGGACACGATCGATGCACTCTTTTTTTTTATCTCGAAACCGTCGTATGGATCGCTATTCGATATGCCCAGAAACGTTTTAGAATCGCCGTCACCGGCGCCCAGCTGCGCGGGACCCCGAGCGTCGCGGACCGCTGCACCGCTCCACAAAATATTCAATATCTACGAAAATAATTATTTTTTCGACCTGGGTCCAACGGCATTTCAATCTTAAAAGTATTTTAGATTTTTTTAAATGGTTTTCAAAAAATCGATTTTTTGAAGCCGTCACAGTGGTGTTGTCCCTTAATGATCTACTGGACGAAATCAATGACTAGGTTGTATTGATGAAATACATAATCAAATGAGACGAACAGGAAAGATGGATGAATGAAATGAATGAACAGTTGATAGCTGAATGGTATATGTCAACGAACGAATCGGACAATTGAATCGATGAATCGATGAATGGATGGGATGAATGGAGAGTTGGATTAAATCAATAAAAGACATGGACAATCAGATAAATGGATCGATGAAAGGGATGGATGGCATGAATGGATAGTCCCACCGGCTGAGTGGTATAGATGAGTTGGATGAATAAATTCATCGATGGAATCGACAGACGGATAGAAAAATGAATGAATGGATGACGGATTCAGATTTTTTGTACGTACGGACGGACGATTAGATGGGCTAAATGAATAGATGGTTTGAACGAATGAATAAATAGGCAGGAGAGTAAATGGCTTCGTGGACGGTCGGATGAGAGATGCTGGAATGCAGAAAAAATAAAATGAAAGAGTATTTGAATTCGCTCAATGTACAGATGGATGGAGCATTCCTTCGCCGAACTGACATTTGAAAACCATGCACGCCAAGTTTTTGTGTAATCTTTGCAATGAATTTGTGTGGTATATACGTGTAGATACAATGCGTGCATTTGTATGCGTATTTGCACTTTTATATTGAAACGATAATTTCTTTTTATAATTTCATCAAATTAGTGGATTCGGAGCACGAAGCAGGTGTAAATTAATATAGACCTTTTATTGGTGAATATTTCACGTGAAAATCGTGTGTTTATTCAAATAATACTTATCATCCTAAATTACAATAGTTATACATAAATTGTTTCAATATTTATTTTATTGATTACTAACTTTTCACTTTAAGTTACTAACAATCGTTTTCAATGCAAAATAATATGATTTCTAGTATTTCTATATCTGCTTTCAAGTTTATGGTATTGTTTTACAGGTTACTTTCAATCGTCGTTATACCAATGTAAATTACTGGCTTTACAATGTAGTTATATAATAAATAAAGAAAATTTTATAATAACTATTAAGTCAGATTCATGTGGATAGATAAAGAAAGGACATAATAACATAGGCAACAATAATTGTAATCAAGTTGTTTATGTGATAAACGCAGAGAATAAAGAAAATTTTATTTAATGGAGATATTTCACATTATTACTTGTGTCGTTCGCTAGCGCTCTATGTGGACTGACCTTTTGTTGCCAGACCTATCGGCCACACCGAGAACTACACCATACTCTCTCTCTCTCTCACACACAGTTTACGCACGCGCAAAACAAAAACTCAACACTTCCACCGTTTCAGTGTGCGGGATCAAACAAACTAATCAGATTACACAATCTTTTAAAGTGTTGTATTGTGAGAGATTTCGTAAACACATCTGCTTTTTGCATTTCGGAAGGAATATATTTTACAATAATCTCATTCTCTTCTTGTTTCTCTCTAATGTAATGATAACGGATGTCTATGTGTTTCGTTCTTTTGTGATACTCGGGATTTTTCACGAGTCTTATTGCACTCTGATTATCGACAAATATTTCAGTCGGCTTATCACATAGATATCCGATATCTCTTAATAAACCTCTAAGCCAAATACATTCTCTCGCTGCAGCCGCTGCTGCTACATACTCAGCTTCTGTTGTGCTCATGGTTACAAGTTTTTGTCTCTGCGAAGCCCAAGTTATTGGACCACCCGCTAACTCAAACACGTAACCTGTAGTAGATCTTCGCATCTCAAGATCATTTGCGTAGTCAGAATCGGAGAACCCAATTAATCTTAATTCACTTCCACCATTACAATACATTATGCCGTGTCTTCTTGTTCCTGACAAGTAGGATAAAATTCTTTTCGCTGCTCTCCAATGTTCATTATTATATTTACTTAAGAACCTACTTACAGAGTTTACTGAAAACGCAATGTCCGGTCTGGAGACCGTCGCAAGAAAAATCAAAGACCCAACCACTTCACGATAGGGCACATTGTTACATACATTCTCATTTCCAATTACAGGATGAAGGATTACATTAGGATCGGCAGGCACACTCAGTGACTTCGCTTCACTCCTTCTGAATTTTTCGAGAATTTTATTTACATACGCCGTCTGATGAATGAATATTGATTTACTCGCTCGGTCACGCTCTATTTGCATACCAACAAACATTGACGTATCACCAAGGGTTATTTTATATGCGCTACTTAAACACTCAAGCACTCTTTCAATAGCCTCATTTGACTTTGACGCTATAAGCCCGTCATCTACAAACAATGCGAGATACACTTTACTTTGATTCACATTTCCTATAAAAATGCACTTATCGGCCTCGGCTTCTTTAAAGTTATGATGCTGAAGTTTCCATCGTTGGAAAAAAACGAAATTGAAAATTTTTCAAAGTTAACTTGGTAACTTTTTTATTTCGCGAATCATTTAGGATGGTCAAAAGAATGAGGGTCACAAAGTTTCACCAGGGTCGCAGCTCCGGAAAGAAGTATTTAAGGGGGTTAAAGTCTTGAAAAAATTCTACCACCCATGCTATGGAACTCGGTAACTTTTTTATTTCACGAAGCGTTAGAAGGACCGAAAGGGAAGTCACAAAAAAATTGGCGAAAAATTTGCAGCTCCGGAAAAGAGTATTTAAGGGGGTTAAAGTTTTGAAACAATTCTACCACCCACGCTATGGAACTTGGTAACTTTTTTATTTCACGAATCGTTAGAATGATCGAAAGGGAAGTCACAAAAAAATTGGCGAAAAATTTGCAGCTCCGGAAAAGAGTATTTAAGAGGGTTAAAGTTTTGAAACAATTCTACCACCCACGCTATGGAACTTGGTAACTTTTTTATTTCACGAATAGTTATAATGACCAAAATAGAAGTTAGAAAAAAATTGGCGAAAAATTTGCAGCCCCGGAAAAGAGTATTTAAGGGGGTTGAAGTCGAAACAATTCTTCCACCCACGCTATGGAACTTGGTAACTTTTTTATTTCGCGAATCATTTAGGATAGTCAAAAGAATGAGGGTCACAAAGTTTCACCAGGGTCGCAGCTCCGGAAAGAAGTATTTAAGGGGGTTAAAGTCTTGAAAAAATTCTACCACCCATGCTATGGAACTCGGTAACTTTTTTATTTCACGAAGCGTTAGAAGGACCGAAAGGGAAGTCACAAAAAAATTGGCGAAAAATTTGCAGCTCCGGAAAAGAGTATTTAAGGGGGTTAAAGTTTTGAAACAATTCTACCACCCACGCTATGGAACTTGGTAACTTTTTTATTTCACGAATCGTTAGAATGATCGAAAGGGAAGTCACAAAAAAATTGGCGAAAAATTTGCAGCTCCGGAAAAGAGTATTTAAGAGGGTTAAAGTTTTGAAACAATTCTACCACCCACGCTATGGAACTCGGTAACTTTTTTATTTCACGAATCGTTAGAATGACCGAAAGAGAAGTCACGAAAAAATTAGCGAAAAATTTGCAGCCCCGGAAAGGAGTATTTAAGGGGGTTGAAATTTTGAATAAATTCCACAACCCACGCTATGGAACTTGGTAACTTTTTTATTTCATGAATCGTTATAATGACCAATAGAGAAGTTAGAAAAAAATTGGCGAAAAATTTGCAGCCCCGGAAAAGAGTATTTAAGGGGGTTGAAGTCGAAACAATTCTTCCACCCACGCCATGGAACTTGGTAACTTTTCTATTTCGCGAATCATTTAGGATAGTCAAAAGAATGAGGGTCACAAAGTTTCACCAGCGTCGCAGCTCCGGAAAGAAGTATTTAAGGGGGTTAAAGTCTTGAAAAAATTCTACCACCCATGCTATGGAACTCGGTAACTTTTTTATTTCACGAAGCGTTAGAACGACCGAAAGGGGAGTTACAAAAAAATTGGCGAAAAATTTGCAGCTCCGGAAAAGAGTATTTAAGGGGGTTAAAGTTTTGAAACAATTCTACCACCCACGCTATGGAACTTGGTAACTTTTTTATTTCACGAATCGTTAGAATGATCGAAAGAGAAGTTACAAAAAAATTGGCGAAAAATTTGCAGCTCCGGAAAAGAGTATTTAAAGGGGTTAAAGTTTTGAAACAATTCTACCACCCACGCTATGGAACTTGGTAACTTTTTTATTTCACGAATAGTTATAATGACCAAAATAGAAGTTAGAAAAAAATTGGCGAAAAATTTGCAGCCCCGGAAAAGAGTATTTAAGGGGGTTGAAGTCGAAACAATTCTTCCACCCACGCTATGGAACTTGGTAACTTTTTTATTTCGCGAATCATTTAGGATAGTCAAAAGAATGAGGGTCACAAAGTTTCACCAGCGTCGCAGCTCCGGAAAGAAGTATTAAAGGGGGTTAAAGTCTTGAAAAAATTCTACCACCCATGCTATGGAACTCGGTAACTTTTTTATTTCACGAAGCGTTAGAACGACCGAAAGGGAAGTTACAAAAAAATTGGCGAAAAATTTGCAGCTCCGGAAAAGAGTATTTAAGGGGGTTAAAGTTTTGAAACAATTCTACCACCCACGCTATGGAACTCGGTAACTTTTTTATTTCACGAATCGTTAGAATGATCGAAAGAGAAGTTACAAAAAAATTGGCGAAAAATTTGCAGCTCCGGAAAAGAGTATTTAAGGGGGTTAAAGTTTTGAAACAATTCTACCACCCACGCTATGGAACTTGGTAACTTTTTTATTTCACGAATCGTTAGAATGATCGAAAGAGAAGTCACGAAAAAATTAGCGAAAAATTTGCAGCCCCGGAAAGGAGTATTTAAGGGGGTTGAAATTTTGAATAAATTCCACCACCCACGCTATGGAACTTGGTAACTTTTTTATTTCATGAATGGTTATAATGACCAAAAGAGAAGTTAGAAAAAAATTGGCGAAAAATTTGCAGCCCCGGAAAAGAGTATTTAAGGGGGTTGAATTCGAAACAATTCTTCCACCCACGCTATGGAACTTGGTAACTTTTTTATTTCGCGAATCATTTAGGATAGTCAAAAGAATGAGGGTCACAAAGTTTCACCAGCGTCGCAGCTCCGGAAAGAAGTATTTAAGGGGGTTAAAGTCTTGAAAAAATTCTACCACCCATGCTATGGAACTCGGTAACTTTTTTATTTCACGAAGCGTTAGAACGACCGAAAGGGGAGTTACAAAAAAATTGGCGAAAAATTTGCAGCTCCGGAAAAGAGTATTTAAGGGGGTTAAAGTTTTGAAACAATTCTACCACCCACGCTATGGAACTTGGTAACTTTTTTAAAAAACGAGTCATTAGAATGATCGAAAGAGAAGTTACAAAAAAATTGGCGAAAAATTTGCAGCTCCGGAAAAGAGTATTTAAGGGGGTTAAAGTTTTGAAACAATTCTACCACCCACGCTATGGAACTTGGTAACTTTTTTATTTCACGAATCGTTAGAATGATCGAAAGAGAAGTTACAAAAAAATTGGCGAAAAATTTGCAACCCCGGAAAAGGGTATTTAAGGGGGTTAAGGTTTTGAAACAATTCTACCACCCGCGCTATGGAACTTGGTAACTTTTTTATTTCGCGAATCATTAGAATGATTGAAAGAGAAGTTACGAAAAAATTGGCGAAAAATTTGCAGACCCGGAAAGGAGTATTTAAGAGGGTTCAAGTCGAAACAATTCTTCCACCCACGCTATGGAACTTGGTAACTTTTTTATTTCGCGAATCATTTAGGATAGTCAAAAGAATGAGGGTCACAAAGTTTCACCAGCGTCGCAGCTCCGGAAAGAAGTATTTAAGGGGGTTAAAGTCTTGAAAAAATTCTACCACCCATGCTATGGAACTCGGCAACTTTTTTATTTCACGAAGCGTTAGAACGACCGAAAGGGAAGTTACAAAAAAATTGGCGAAAAATTTGCAGCTCGGGAAAAGAGTATTTAAGGGGGTTAAAGTTTTGAAAGAATTCTACCACCCACGCTATGGAACTTGGTAACTTTTTTATTTCACGAATCGTTAGAATGATCGAAAGAGAAGTTACAAAAAAATTGGCGAAAAATTTGCAGCTCCGGAAAAGAGTATTTAAGGGGGTTAAAGTTTTGAAACAATTCTACCACCCACGCTATGGAACTTGGTAACTTTTTTATTTCACGAATCGTTAGAATGATCGAAAGAGAAGTCACGGAAAAATTAGCGAAAAATTTCCAGCCCCGGAAAGGAGTATTTAAGGGGGTTGAAATCTTGAATAAATTCCACCACCCACGCTATGGAACTTGGTAACTTTTTTATTTCATGAATCGTTATAATGACCAAAAGAGAAGTTACAAAAAAATGGACGGAAGAATCAGGCGCCCAGGAAAGTACCGTACCAAAATTAAATGCGGAAAAGAGGGTTGAGAATATTCCAAAAAAAGTCCACTACCCACGGTATGGATCTTGGTAACTTTTTTATTTCACGAATCGTTAGAACGACCGAAAAAGAAGTTAGAAAAAAAATTGCCGAAAAATTTGCAGCCCCGGAAAAGAGTATTTAAGGGGGTTGAAGTCGAAACAATTCTTCCACCCACGCTATTGAACTTGGTAACTTTTTTATTTCGCGAATCATATAGGATAGTCAAAAGAATGAGGGACACAAAGTTTCACCAGGGTCGCAGCTCCGGAAAGAAGTATTTAAGGGGGTTAAAATCTTGAAAAAATTCTACCACCCATGCTATGGAACTCTGTAACTTTTTCATTTTACGAATCGTTAGAACGACCAAAAGAGAAGTTACAAAAAAAATTGGCGAAAAATTTGCAGCCGCGGAAAAGAGTATTTAAGGGGGTTAAAGTTTTGAAACAATTCTACCACCCACGCTATGGAACTTGGTAACTTTTTTATTTCACGAATCGTTAGAATGATCGAAAGGGAAGTCACGAAACAATTAGCAAAAAATTTGCAGCCCCGGAAAGGAGTATTTAAGGGGGTTGAAATTTTGAATAATTCCACCACCCACGGTATGGAACTTGGTAACTTTTTTATTTCATAAATCGTTATAATGACCAAAAGAGAAGTTACAAAAAAATTGGCGGAAGAATCAGGCGCCCGGAAAGTAACGTACCAAAGTTAAATGCGGAAAAGAGGGTTGAGAATACTCCAAAAAAGTCCACTACCCACGGTATGGATCTTGGTAACTTTTTTATTTCACGAATCGTTAGAACGACCGAAAAAGAAGTTAGAAAAAAAATTGGCGAAAAATTTGCAGCTCCGGAAAAGAGTATTTAAGGGGGTTAAAGTTTTAAAACAATTCTACCACCCACGCTATGGAACTTGGTAACTTTTTTATTTCACGAATCGTTAGAATGATCGAAAGAGAAGTTACAAAAAAATTGGCGAAAAATTTGCAGCTCCGGAAAAGAGTATTTAAGGGGGTTAAAGTTTTGAAACAATTCTACCACCCACGCTATGGAACTTGGTAACTTTTTTATTTCACGAATCGTTAGAATGATCGAAAGAGAAGTCACGAAAAAATTAGCGAAAAATTTGCAGCCCCGGAAAGGAGTATTTAAGGGGGTTGAAATTTTGAATAAATTCCACCACCCACGCTATGGAACTTGATAACTTTTTTATTTCATGAATGGTTATAATGACCAAAAGAGAAGTTAGAAAAAAATTGGCGAAAAATTTGCAGCCCCGGAAAAGAGTATTTAAGGGGGTTGAATTCGAAACAATTCTTCCACCCACGCTATGGAACTTGGTAACTTTTTTATTTCGCGAATCATTTAGGATAGTCAAAAGAATGAGGGTCACAAAGTTTCACCAGGGTCGCAGCTCCGGAAAGAAGTATTTAAGGGGGTTAAAGTCTTGAAAAAATTCTACCACCCATGCTATGGAACTCGGTGACTTTTTTATTTCACGAAGCGTTAGAACGACCGAAAGGGAAGTTACAAAAAAATTGACGAAAAATTTGCAGCTACGGAAAAGAGTATTTAAGCGGGTTAAAGTTTTGAAACAATTCTACCACCCACGCTATGGAACTTGGTAACTTCTTTATTTCACGAATCGTTAGAATGATCGAAAGAGAAGTTACAAAAAAATTGGCGAAAAATTTGCAGCTCCGGAAAAGAGTATTTAAGGGGGTTAAAGTTTTGAAACAATTCTACCACCCACGCTATGGAACTTGGTAACTTTTTTATTTCACGAATCGTTAGAATGATCGAAAGAGAAGTCACGGAAAAATTAGCGAAAAATTTCCAGCCCCGGAAAGGAGTATTTAAGGGGGTTGAAATCTTGAATAAATTCCACCACCCACGCTATGGAACTTGGTAACTTTTTTATTTCATGAATCGTTATAATGACCAAAAGAGAAGTTACAAAAAAATGGACGGAAGAATCAGGCGCCCAGGAAAGTACCGTACCAAAATTAAATGCGGAAAAGAGGGTTGAGAATATTCCAAAAAAAGTCCACTACCCACGGTATGGATCTTGGTAACTTTTTTATTTCACGAATCGTTAGAACGACCGAAAAAGAAGTTAGAAAAAAAATTGCCGAAAAATTTGCAGCCCCGGAAAAGAGTATTTAAGGGGGTTGAAGTCGAAACAATTCTTCCACCCACGCTATTGAACTTGGTAACTTTTTTATTTCGCGAATCATATAGGATAGTCAAAAGAATGAGGGACACAAAGTTTCACCAGGGTCGCAGCTCCGGAAAGAAGTATTTAAGGGGGTTAAAATCTTGAAAAAATTCTACCACCCATGCTATGGAACTCTGTAACTTTTTCATTTTAAGAATCGTTAGAACGACCAAAAGAGAAGTTACAAAAAAAATTGGCGAAAAATTTGCAGCCGCGGAAAAGAGTATTTAAGGGGGTTAAAGTTTTGAAACAATTCTACCACCCACGCTATGGAACTTGGTAACTTTTTTATTTCACGAATCGTTAGAATGATCGAAGGAGAAGTCACGAAAAAATTAGCAAAAAATTTGCAGCCCCGGAAAGGAGTATTTAAGGGGGTTGAAATTTTGAATAAATTCCACCACCCACGGTATGGAATTTGGTAACTTTTTTATTTCATAAATCGTTATAATGACCAAAAGAGAAGTTACAAAAAAATTGGCGGAAGAATCAGGCGCCCGGAAAGTAACGTACCAAAGTTAAATGCGGAAAAGAGGGTTGAGAATACTCCAAAAAAGTCCACCACCCACGGTATGGATCTTGGTAACTTTTTTATTTCACGAATCGTTAGAACGACCGAAAAAGAAGTTAGAAAAAAAATTGGCGACGAATTTGCAGCTCCGGAAAAGAGATTTTAAGGGGGTTAAAGTTTTGAAACAATTCTACCGCCCACGCTATGGTACTTGGTAACTTTTTTATTTCACGAATCGTTAGAATGATCAAAAGAGAAGTCACGAAAAAATTAGCGAAAAATTTGCAGCCCCGGAAAGGAGTATTTAAGGGGGTTGAAATTTTGAATAAATTCCACCACCCACGCTATGGAACTTGGTAACTTTTTTATTTCATGAATCGTTATAATGACCAAAAGAGAAGTTACAAAAAAATTGGGGGAAGAATCAGGAGCCCGGAAAGTACCGTACCAAAGTTAAATGCGGAAAAGAGGGTTGAGAATATTCCAAAAAAGTCCACCACCCACGGTATGGATCTTGGTAACTTTTTTATTTCACGAATCGTTAGAACGACCGAAAAAGAAGTTAGAAAAAAAATTGGCGAAAAATTTGTAGCCCCGGAAAAGAGTATTTAAGGGGGTTAAATTCGAAACAATTCTTCCACCCATGCTATGGAACTTGGTAACTTTTTTATTTCGCGAATCATTTAGGATAATCAAAAGAATGAGGGACACAGAGTTTCACAAGGGTCGGAGCTCCGGAAAGAAGTATTTAAGGGGGTTGAAGTCTTGAAAAAACTCTACCACCCATGCTATTGAACTCGGTAACTTTTTTATTTCACGAATCGTTAGAACGACCGAAAGAGAAGTTACAAAAAAATTGGCGAAAAATTTGCAGCCCCGGAAAAGAGTATTTAAGGGGGTTAATATTTTTAAACAATTCTACCACCCACGCTATGGAACTTGGTAACTTTTTTATTTCACGAATCGTTAGAATGATCGAAAGGGAAGTCACGAAAAAATTAGCAAAAAATTTGCAGCCCCGGAAAGGAGTATTTAAGGGGGTTGAAATTTTGAATAATTCCACCACCCACGGTATGGAACTTGGTAACTTTTTTATTTCATAAATCGTTATAATGACCAAAAGAGAAGTTACAAAAAAATTGGCGGAAGAATCAGGCGCCCGGAAAGTAACGTACCAAAGTTAAATGCGGAAAAGAGGGTTGAGAATACTCCAAAAAAGTCCACTACCCACGGTATGGATCTTGGTAACTTTTTTATTTCACGAATCGTTAGAACGACCGAAAAAGAAGTTAGAAAAAAAATTGGCGAAAAATTTGCAGCTCCGGAAAAGAGTATTTAAGGGGGTTAAAGTTTTAAAACAATTCTACCACCCACGCTATGGAACTTGGTAACTTTTTTATTTCACGAATCGTTAGAATGATCGAAAGAGAAGTTACAAAAAAATTGGCGAAAAATTTGCAGCTCCGGAAAAGAGTATTTAAGGGGGTTAAAGTTTTGAAACAATTCTACCACCCACGCTATGGAACTTGGTAACTTTTTTATTTCACGAATCGTTAGAATGATCGAAAGAGAAGTCACGAAAAAATTAGCGAAAAATTTGCAGCCCCGGAAAGGAGTATTTAAGGGGGTTGAAATTTTGAATAAATTCCACCACCCACGCTATGGAACTTGATAACTTTTTTATTTCATGAATGGTTATAATGACCAAAAGAGAAGTTAGAAAAAAATTGGCGAAAAATTTGCAGCCCCGGAAAAGAGTATTTAAGGGGGTTGAATTCGAAACAATTCTTCCACCCACGCTATGGAACTTGGTAACTTTTTTATTTCGCGAATCATTTAGGATAGTCAAAAGAATGAGGGTCACAAAGTTTCACCAGGGTCGCAGCTCCGGAAAGAAGTATTTAAGGGGGTTAAAGTCTTGAAAAAATTCTACCACCCATGCTATGGAACTCGGTGACTTTTTTATTTCACGAAGCGTTAGAACGACCGAAAGGGAAGTTACAAAAAAATTGACGAAAAATTTGCAGCTACGGAAAAGAGTATTTAAGCGGGTTAAAGTTTTGAAACAATTCTACCACCCACGCTATGGAACTTGGTAACTTCTTTATTTCACGAATCGTTAGAATGATCGAAAGAGAAGTTACAAAAAAATTGGCGAAAAATTTGCAGCTCCGGAAAGGAGTATTTAAGAGGGTTGAAATCTTGAATAAATTCTACCACCCACGCTATGGAACTTGATAACTTTTTTATTTAATGAATCGTTGTAATGACCAAAAGAGAAGTTACAAAAAAATTGGCGCAAGAAACTGGAGCCCGGAAAATACCGTACCCAAGTTTAATTTAGGAATCTGCACTGAACAGCAACACTGCTCTTAACGGGACAGACCTAGTTAGAATTTTCGAAAAATCGATTTTTTTTTATTTCATTTTCAAAAAGTAGAATCTCTTACGAACATTTTCCGCCCAGGTAAATGTAAATCGGACCATTATTCGCCGAAATACAAGACTTTGTAGCACGTCGTGTCTGAGCCATGCAAACCGTACTCAAAACTTTAAGTGCGTTTTTCTCGAAACCATGTTTTTGAAGTCGGTGATCACTGTAGCTCGAGAACGGCTTTACCGATCGGGTTGAAATTTATATCACTTCTTCTATACATGGTAGTCCTCCATATGAACGAAGGATTTTTTTTTTGGATAATTATTTTTATTTTTAATAGCAAAAAATGGAACTGATATTTTGGTCAAAAAAACACTTTTGACTTTTAACGGCCGCCATTTTGTGAAAAATGGAAATTTTTCAAAACCCTTCGTTCAACCGGAGCATTATATCATTAACTAAAAATCCCCTCCTTTTTTTTTGTTTCAGATGAGCCGTTGCAGCGTGAGCTTGATCACCGCAAACCGTGTTTTTTTTTGCAGCGTCCTCGGCAATTGACGGTCACCAGCTTATTTCGATATGTATTGCGTTGAAAAAATTGCAACATATACATTACATATGTATCTTTTAAACGGAAGAACTTTTGTTGTGAATTATTTTATCGTTTGACCAAAAAAAAATCGGAAAAAAGGCCTTTTTTTGACGTTCCAACTAGGTCTGTCCCGTTAATATCCGTACTTCGCAATTCATAACATCTCTACATCTAGACCTGTGTATCCTAAATACTATTTTTTACTATGCATAATCCTTCCAACGTTAAAAACTGGATTATTGAATGATAATATCCCCATCTTCCTCATTGCGCGACGAGCTACCGGGAGGAGCATCGCTGTCTCGCTTAGCGGCGCGTAAGCAGAGAGGCAAGCTATCGCTGTCTCACTCGCCCAGTGGCCTGTGAAGAGTTCTCGTTCAGCGTAGTGCGGGACGTGACGGTTATAGCAAATGTCTGCTATTCGTGCAGAGGACGTATGTTTGAACGTTAACACCATCAGCTTACGCCCTTCTCCTTCTCACAGAATCAAAGCTCCTGAAACGATCACGTTGAATACCCTAAATAATCATATCTCAGGATAAACTGAAGCAATTTACTTGCAACGAAAACTAATAGAAAAAGAATATTCCCGAAAATTTCCTTACAAATTTTCAGAACTTTCACTCAAGCTGTGTCCCCGTGAAAGGTTTTTGAAAACGTGGTGACGTCATAAAATCGGCGTATGCATGAATACAAGCGTGCGGCAGGGCTCGCGTTGACTATTCATTCTTTTTCTTTTAATACTCGGAGTTAAACCGCTGCGCGGCTTCTGGTTCAAAGAACGGAGTTGTCCTCAAGTACAGATGAGAAGAGTAGAGTTCTTAAATCACTGCAACGTAACGAATATACTCGTGTAAGTCCACTCGATAACATTTTTACTCTGATTCTCTCCATTCTATCCATCGTGTATAACGCCTTTAGTCCCAAACACATTGAGTCGGATATTTGAGATTGCTCGAAAAAATTCTATCGCCTGCAGTATGGATTTTGGTAACTTTTTTACCGTTGAAGTAGTAGAAAGTACCGTTCAAAGGGGTTGATGCATTGAAAAAATTCTACCACCTACGCTATGGATCTTGGTAACTTTTTTATTTCACGAATCGTTAGAATAACCGAAAGAAGGGTTGAAGCAAAATTGGCGAAAAATTGGCGGACATGCACGGAGAGAAAAATCTTGGAATGTTTAAAGGGATTTCTGGAAAAAATTACCATGCTCTCTGATAAACCTCATGAGAACTGCAAGCATTAGAATAATTATAAGAAGGTTTCAAAATTATTCTTTGACATACAGTATAAATATTGTTTGCGTTGTCCAAAGAAAAAAAATCTTGCGTAGAGTGAATTTTTACCGTGCTAGCATGGTAAAATTTGTCATGCTAGCATAGTAAAATTCGTCAACGCACTAACAATTTTTCTAATACCAGCTCGAATTTTTACCGTGCTAGCACGGTAAAATTTGTCATGCTAGCACGGTAAAATTTGTCGTGCTAATGTCTTTGTATATTCTGTATAGAAACGAAAGAACAGTCGTCACAACTATTTGTAGTGATATTACAAAATACCGACAACGATAAGAAAAACGCAAAAAATAATAAAACTGAGCAATCCCTATTATATGGATAAAAAATTAACTGAGATCGTAACCTCGTTCGATTGGGTCATGTTTTCAGCTTGAATTAACTTGATCTTCCTTGACTGATGTCATAAAATGCTAAAAAAGATCACACGATACAACGATCATACGATATTCTTCGCTATGCGTGTTCTTTCAATACGGTAAATTATTTAATTAAATCATACTAACAGAATCACTTTCACTAGATGCGTTGCACTTGTCTCACATGGCCACTGAAATTCGACTGGCCTTCTTTATTTCGCGTAGATAAAGAGGCGTCGTCCACTAGTGTGAGTATTCGTTATATGCACGCACACTTTTTCTCTCTTGTGGAGAGAGGAACGAAAACAATTTCAAACTCTGCGATTTACCTAACTCTGAAAATACGGATTTGACCTTCATGTGACATTCATGCTTGTGGTCGCTCTGGGTCGCTTCTCATCTCCCTTTCTAAGAGAGCACGGTAAAAATTTCTCCATCGTCTTGGATTTATTTCCAATGAGACCATCAATTTTTCTGTGGTCGCAAATGAAAAATTTGGAAGCTTGAATTTTTACTGTGCTGCTTATGAAAAATTCGTCATTATATTTTAAATTCTATGATTTCGCGAGACACTTTTTCTGAAATGTGTAATAAATTTTCTGTAACAACAGATGAAAAATTACAAGGTCCACATTTTTACCGTGCTGTATCAGAAAAATTCGTCGTCTCATTTTAAATTTTGTGCTGAGAAATACATTTTCTCTTAAGCAAAATAGTAATTTTTCTCATGAGAACCCATAGTTTTTGTAACATGCATCAATAAATACTGCATTACGTGTCTGTTACATGACGATTATAGTAACAGCACGGTAATTTTTATCAGATTTTTCTCTCCGTGTGGAAAATATGGTTTAAGGTGGTTGAAGTTTTGAAAAAATTCTACCACCCTCGCTGTGGATCTTGGTAACTATTTTATTTCACGTATCGCTCAAATAATCGAAAATAGAGTTAGAAATAAAGTGGCGAAGAAAACAGGAGCGCGGAAAGTATTTCACCAAAGTTCGATCTGGAAAAAAGGGTTGAGAATGCTCCAAAAAAAAATTCACCACCTACGTTATGTATTTCGGTAACTTCTTTATTTCACATATTATTCACATAACCGACAAAAGTGTTAGATAGAATATTTGCCACAATATTAGAGACCCGGAAAACACCTCTGAAACATCAGGTCTGATCAATCGCCCGATTGAGTACATTACGGTTTTCCGCGATGCTTGGGAACTTTTTCATTTGAGAAATCATTCAGAAATGTCATCAAAGTGGAGGAGACTGCGATTCAATCAATAGACACGGTAGTTGCTCGACGCCAAGTATTAAAAAAGCGCCAGCGCGAGACCTGCCGCACTCTCTTTTATTCGAACATGCCGGTTTTATGACGTCATAGCGTTTTTAAATCGCTCTCACGGACGAATTATTTAAGTAAAGAATTTCAATATTGGTGGCGAATTTTTTTTTTGGATTTTTCTCTTTCTATTGGTTTTGTTGCAAGTAGATCCTTTCAGCCAATCTTGAGATATGATAATTTAGTGCATTAAAAACGAACGTTTTAGGAACATTTTATTTCTTGGAGACAGAGAGGCGTAGGTAAAGCTTGTTTACATTGGACTTCCGTCCTTTGCAGGACTGGTGTACATTTTTCTATCTGATGATACTCTGACGTTACGCACTACGCTGAACGAGACTATCCCCTCTTTTCACGGGCCAGTGAGCGAGTGAGACAGCGATAGCTATACCCCTCTGCTAACGCGCCGCTGAGCCACAGCCACAGAGACAGCGATAGATATATACCCCCTCTTATCGCACGACGCCGAGCGAAAGGAACCACGCAAAGCGTGATATATTAAAATGTATAGCAAAATAAATTAATAACTGTTTAGATATAAACGAAAAATTAGTTTTCAAAAGTAAAAAAAGAACGCCAAGCATTGAAAAATTGTGTCCTAAGTTACGGGTGCGTGTCATTTACTCAAAATGAATTTAGCACAACAATTTACCAAATACATTGTACCTATTAATAGCTCGGGAGTTGTTGAATATATTGTTGACAATGAAAAATTACAATCCCATTCGGAGAAATGAGCATACAAGTTTTAAGCAGAAAATTAAAACAAAAATAATTTTTAAACAAAATAATTGAATTGAAAAAACAATTTCAACGCAGAGCTTGGCGAGCTCTATTTTGGTAAACAATTCCAGTGAACTCGGAAGTTCTGCGTTGAAATTCTTTTTTTAATTCAATTATTTTATTTAAAAATTAATTTTGTTTCAATTTTCTGCTTAAAACTGGTATGCTCATTTCTCCGAATGTAATTGCAATTTTTCGTTGTCAACAATATATTCAACAAATCCCGAGCTATTAATAGGTTCAATATATTTGGTAAATTGTTGTGCTAAATTAATTTTGAGTAAACGACACACACCCGCAACTTAGGACACAATTTTTTAATGCTAGGTATATACTTTTCGAAAGCACCCATCGAGGCGGTACAATTCCATGATGGTCCGGATCTACTAAAGCATTTTTTTCCGTACATGTTTTGTTTGAGCGGCCACAAGGAGACTATAGATATTGTCAAAAAATTTTAACGTGATCGATTCCTCATAGCAATTGGAATTCTCATGAGGAATTATATTGACGGGTTTGCGAATCCAACTAGCGGCAGTCGGTACAAAGCGGGTACAGTCAGAAAGATTACATTCAACTCCACGTTGAGAAAAATCGAAAAAAAAGGTTCTCCACTTTCAAATTTGTTACTCAACCCGTCCCTCCGTAAGGACGATTTGAAAAAATAGAAAAGCCTGAAAACCGTCATATTCGAGTATATAAGAGTGCGGCAGGGCTCGCGCTGGCTTTTTTTTAAATACTTGGCGTCGAGCCGCTATCGCGCCGCTTCATTATTATGCTCATTTACGCGCAAAATTGAGTGAAATGCCTCACAGCCATATGTATGTACATTAGGGTGGTCGTTAAAAATTAAATTCTTTCGGACGCCCAAAAAAATCTTTCCTTTTGACGAAAAACTAAGGGAAAAATTTTGCTTTTTGATTTTTAACAAAAAGAACACGTCCCGACGGCCAATTGAAATTCATTTTTCGATGAAATTATAGTTTCTTAGAATATTTGTTACAGTATTTAAATTTAGATAAAAAATCATGAAAATAGGCTTATAGGAAATTAAATTCTCTACAAAAGAGTTTCTTTTGGTTTTAGATAATGTTAATATCCATCGAGATAATCTCATTGGTAAACGTAGTAACTTAATTAAGTCATTTATTTTAGCACTAAAAACTTTTTTTTCTTAAAATTCTATTAAAATACCTTGAATTTCAGATATTTTCTTGATATTTTGACATGGATAAACGATTTTCAATTTAATGATTTTCAAATGAAACCTCTACCGGTAAGTTATCTACGATTAATCTATAATTATATCGATATCGATGTTTTCCTAACTTATCGATACTTCGAAAAATCTATTTACAGTAGACATTGCTTGGTTTAATTTGTTATGACTGTACTCTTCACATCATTAACTATAATTTGTTAACATGTTATTTATTTCTGTGCTCCAAGTTTAGTTTATTATTTGAGTCATTGAAATGTTTGATTGTATTTATCGCAAAAAAAGAAAAAAAAAACAGCGTGAAATGTAATTGCTACAGTGTAAGGTTCTTTCGCATTTGTGAGGTTATACATCGAAGTAAAGCCTAAGAATTTGATTAAAATCGACTGATCCTCTGTTACGAAAGTTAATTATCAAATGTTAAAATTTTATTCAATTAATTTAATCTTTCTCATAGTTTGATAAAATCTGTGAAATAAGTATTGTTCTCTCTTTAAAATTAACATCGCGATGCAAGACGTAAAAGAAAATATATTTTTAATTGGGGATACTCATTCTCAGATTGATGGAAATCAATTACCATCCAACTTACAAATTTTAAAATTTTTATTTCATAATCTTCGAGTATTAAAGTATAATTTACATGATAGTAAATTTTTAGTTTATGATCAAGTGATTACTTTCTGGCAAAAAGTGAAAATACCAACCCAGCAAAAATGTCGATGCATTGCAAAAATTGACCGATTATATAATGAGTGGCGCAGTTTGCAAAAAAGCTATTCAATAAGAAGAATTATCCAAACAAATAACGAGGAAGCTTTTTCATCATACCTTAAGAACTTATTCGACATTGCTCATAATGATGCTTTGACCATGATTGATGATAAGACTAAAAATTTTCTATTAAATCAACGTAAGCCTTGTCGTGTTGGATTTATCGATGAGGTTGAAGATCGAATGTCTGGTAAATATTGAAACAATTTCTGTATATTCTATGGTTTATATTTAGAAATTACAACTTTTTTTTCATTTTTCCTTTAGAAAGTTCTGAACTTAGTTCACAAATTGAGTCGTCAGAAACAAGCTCTTTCAGTCAACAAAGCCTTCAGAGAGATCCCAGTTTTGTATTGGAATTAGATGAATCACCACCATCGAAAAAATCTCGCGGAACAATCGATATTTTTACTCCAAAACTATGCACAATGTTGGATAAATGTAAAATCAGCGATCGTAATGCGACTGGTCTATTGATAAGTTTTCTTGAAGCTGCTGGTCTTGATGCTAGCCAATACATTGTTAATAGAACTTCAATAAAACAGAAGCGTGAAAAGTTTCGGGAAAAAAGAGCTGCGGAAATTCAGCATAGATTTAAAAATACAGAACTTAGTGGATTAATTATCCACTGGGATGGCAAACATTTACCTGACATTACTGGTAGAAACTTCGTAGAGCGTCTTCCCATTATAATTTCTGCAGAAAAAGAAACTAAAATATTATCGATACCCAAACTCGAAAATTCTACCGGTCGTGCAATGGCCGATGCAGTTTTTGATGCTTTGCAACAATACGGGATTAGTGAATTCGTAGTTGGTTTGTGTTGCGATACTACAGCTTCAAATACGGGACAATTTAACGGTGCAGCAGTGTTGATTGAACAATCATTGGAACGAAATCTCCTTCTATTACCATGTCGACACCATATATTTGAAGTTATACTAAAAGCTGTATTCGATTGTCAAATTTTCAATTCTTCTGGACCGAACGTGCCCTTATTTGTAAGGTTCAGGAAAGAGTGGGATGCTTTGGACCCGACAAAATTTGAATCTGGAATAAATGATCCGATAATCTATAATATTCTGAAAAATGATATTCTCGACATCCGTGAGTTTGCAGAGACACAATTAACTTTAAATCATGACAGAGACGATTATTTAGAATTTTTAAAGTTGACATTGATATTCATTGGAGTAGTACCGGATAATGTTGTGTTTCATGTTCCTGGAGCTATGCATCAAGCAAGGTGGATGGCCAAGGCAATTTACTCACTCAAAATTTTTCTTTTGAGATCTACGTTTAAGCTGACTTTGAATGAAAAAAAAAGCCTTGGTATGGTTTGTGTTTTTATTGTAAAAATATATATAAAAATATGGTTTATGGCATCATCATCGATCAAAGCTCCCAATTGTGATTTTCAATTGATACAATCGATTTACAACTTTCAATCAATTGACAAAAAACTATCATCTGCTGCTTTGAAAAAAATTTTGAATCATTTATGGTATCTCGCTTCAGAGAACTGTTTAATGGCATTATTCGATGACAGTGTTGATAGAGAAACAAAAAAAAATGGTTCAAAAATTGTTCGATACTTCTAATAACGAACTTGATTCTTCAGATGACAGTCAAATCTATAATTCAAAAAAATTGGTAATAGCTGAAAAAGATGTACCAAAATTATTTGACCAAGGATTAGAACAGTTCGTTAATCCTTCTTCAATCAATTTCTTTCTTAAACTGGGTTTGGATACAAGTTGGTTGAAAGATGATTGTGAAAACTGGAAAGAAAATATAAATTACCAGATCTGTTTGAATGCTGTAAATAATTTATCAGTTGTGAACGATGTTGCTGAACGCGGTGTAAAATTAATGCAAGAATACAATGATTTGTTTACGAAAGATGAAGATCAGAAGCAGTTTATAATTCAAATTTTGGATGATTATAGAGCTCGAAACATAAAAAATACAAAAGAAAGCTTACTTAAACCTTGGAATTGATAAATCAGTCTATGAGATATAAATATGTACTTTTTCGTTTTGAAAATAAATAAATAATATCAAATATAATTTGGTAATCATTAACTAGAACTCTATAAATGAATAATTGTATATGAAATTCACAAAATTGTTCATATTTCAGGAAAAATAAAGTTTTTAGTGCTAAAATAACAGACTTAATAAAGTTTATAAGTTTACCAACGAGATTATCTCGATGGATATGAACGTCATCTAAAATCAAAAGAAACCTTTCTGTAGAGAATTTAATTTCCTATAAGCCTGTTTTCATGATTTTTTATCTAAATTTAAATACTGTGACAAATATTCCAAAAAACTATAATTTCATCGAAAAATGAACTTCAATTGGCCGTCGGGACGTGTTCTTTTTGTTAAAAATCAAAAAGCAAAATTTTTCCCTTAGTTTTTCGTCAAAACGAAAGATTTATTTGGGCGTCCGAAAGAATTTAATTTTTAACGACCACCCTAATGTACATGTATTATTTTATTAAGAATAACAATTTCATATGCATTGTGTAATGTTTTGTCTGGTGTTCAAGCAACAAATTTACTTACTCTCGATTATCGTAGAGCGCCAGCCGAAGATTTCTCCCCGAGAAATTTTTATAACGATGAAAGAGAATAAAAATATGAAAGTTTTACCCAGCTAGGCTAGCTTTCGAGATTGGTAAAGGGGCATAGGTATTCCGATGAAATAATGAAAATAATTTTGACAAATCAGAGCATCTCGGGATTACAAATAATGATATATTGATTAAATAAAATAGCAATTGGTAAATTTATCCATGAAATAAACAACGATAGCTTTAATTCTCGAGAGAAAAATATAACAATGATCAATTGGATAATAGTTCCAAAATAATACAATTTTCTAAAATGAGTTCAAACAATACAATCCTACTTTCGTCTTTGTCGTTTCGATTTTTGTTCAATATTTCACATTACATCAATTTCAACAACGATGGCCGATAATAGCGGTAACGATTGGGCATGACCCTTCCAGATATCGCGACAAATAATTTTCTCGGCCAAGATAACACAAATTTAATAAATTCAACAGAATAACTTAACCTATGACTATGCTACACCTTTTTTCTTACAATTTTTCTGCTCTAAAATATCACTCACTAGACATTTTCGCACGAGATAAGTTTTCGTATGATCTCAAGACACGAACCTAACTGTGTGTGACCCTTGAAAACCGCTTATCAAATGTCTTTTTGTTATAAACAAAATCCGTTTTTCAAAACTCAAAATGACGGATCCAATATGGCGGACCAAAAAATTAAAAATAACGCTCTAGCTTCGAAATTTCGTATTTGTTTATGAATGTCTACATTAGTGGAAAAAGCAAAAAAAAAATATTATTTCATCACACCTTCACGGAAAGTTGACTATTCCTCCCCGCGAAAGTCTAAATTTCCGCAAAAGTATGGTGAAAAATAGTATATGTTACACGGGAATGGAAAAACTGCGTACTTGCCACCCGAGCCACATTCCAGGGTGACAAATTTGACCGCGGTATGAAATAATCTACTTTCCCTCCCTAGTGTAGCGTAACATACTATTTTTTTTACACTGAGAAAATTCCGTAAAATTATTTTTTAGTGAAACCTGCTGCGAAAGCTAGATTTTCGATTCATGTTGACGTTTTTCGATTTTTCTTTCTTTCATTTTCGATTCGTCATTTCAGCGTTTACCGCACTAATGCGGTCAAGTAAAAAAAACTGTTCATTTTACCGCACTAGTGCTGTAAAGTAAAAAAAAAGATATTCATTTTTCCGCACCAATTTACGGAAAAGCCCATAATAGCTCATTTGAACGTAACAAACGTAACTTTAAATGTCAACAACTGTTTGTACTCAACATTTTATGCGATTGATATATATAAAATAAAATAAATATAAAACGCTGCAAATAATATCTTACTTGAGCATTTCTTTTTGAATCTCAAATCAAACTTTCGAAGCAGGTATGACAAAAAATATTGTATGTAACAATTTCGAAAAACGACATATGAAATCGTGCATTTGCCGCATTCGTCTCGACTTATGATGCATATGTGCTCGTGTGTTTACGGCACTTGCCTTCGGCTCGTGCTGCAAATCACACTCATACTCGTGTGAATGTCGATCATAAGCCTTCGGCTCAAGCGGCAACTTCATACGCAATGTAATTCGTCGTTTTCCCCACTTGTTTCATTAATAACTATTTTTTCTTAATTTTTTTCGATTTCCGCATATGCCCTCGGTTTTGTACAAGCCCATCCTACCACTTGGACTCCACTTTTCACCTTCTCTAACAAATTGTATATTTCTGTGACACCCCTCAAGAACGTTGTTCCTAATCAATCGTTCCCAATGCGCTACTTTACCGCATTCGTATGAGGGCCAAAAGAGGCTCTTATTAATCATATGGACTAATAAATGATCTTATTATTCATATATGTCCATACTCGGATATTCATGTCTTGATTCATATATTATCCATATGTTGTGATCATATTAATATGATCTTATTAATCCCAGCTAATTATTCTCCTCAACCTTGACAGTATCGTGTTATGTGCACTTCCTTTCCACACTTAAAGCACTTGACATCTTCTCTTTTGTATTGACATTTCTTCACCATGTGTCCAGACCCGTTACACCGATAACATTTCCTCGGAATCATTTGGTTTTTCCCTGGTTCAATACTCCAATGCGGTTAAGGTTTATTTTGGTCTTTTCTCGGTTCTCGCCTTTCTGCCCAACCGTGTCATTGTCCAGAATTAGTGTAACTTTTGTCTCATTACATTGGTATTTGTTTTAAAAAATTTCCAATAGTTTTGACGTTGTCTTAAAATTGCACAACCTCGCTTGATTTTGAAATACTTTGTGTGTGATGCCACAGGCACTTGGTTGGCCAAAACCATTTTTTCGTAATAACGATTACTGAACTATTCTGGGAACGTCCACACTCTTTCTTCGCATCGTCGACGCCTTTCTACTTTGCTCGATCGAGTATCGGAAATCTTCTTCGTCTCTGCAATTAGTGTTACTACGTTAATTTAAACATTCTCCGTTTTCGAATGGCACCACTGTTTAGATTTTTCCTTCAATTTTGAACCGATCAACGCGTGCCATTCCACCGTAGACATTATAGGTGTGACATGATATTTTTTCTTACCGTTCTCACTCTTGAAAATCATGACCTGTTCCATTAATATCAGACAATAATTGACCAATAAATTGTATGTCGATATTTGAGAAAACGTTTTTTAGTGTTGTACTGTTTACTTGTTCTCGTGCTCCTGTTGCAGTATGTTCCATTTGTCTATTAACCGATCCTGAACAATCGTGAAACCGAAATTTTTGGTGTCGCTTGGATGTCGTTTTTATGAGTGTCAATCGTCCACTGAAGAACCGAATTTTTAGGAGTCAACACCTATTTCGGTCCCTCATTCTCTGGTGCCGTTACTAAACTGTCGGGTGTCGGCACTCAAAATTTTTCAAACCCAATTTACCTTTGACACCCATATTACGGGTATAGAAACACAAATTTTGATGAACCTGAAATTTGATGCTGACACTAAAATTTTGAGTGTCGACCTGTGCATTCGTACGACCACGGCCACACCACAAATTATGGTGTATACCAATTTATTATATTTATTATAATGAGAATTATGGATCTGGAATTCGTTTTTAACCCAGGAACTTTTCAATGTCGACATGGTCTTGGGATCCCCGGTCTCAACATCCTTCAAACTGCTGTAATTATTTGATTATTACAGAAACAATTTTTGAAAGTTTTCGATAACAGTTGGAATCGTGGTCGCTCCGGTAAAGAGTCTTGGAGCGAACTCTTTTATAAATGTACTTGTCTCGAGTCGGTACCGCGACCCTAGATATATATATTTTGTGATAGCCTCTGGAATATATAATTATTGTATTTTTTCGATCTTCATTCATAATTCATTAAACAATTAATTTGCCTGTGAAATATTTTTATGGATGTGCAAGTGTGTGTTCGTATGTGCGTGCGAGGGTGAGTGAGTGCGAATGCACACACATTAACAAATAAGGCTTGTGATCGAGTTGTGGTTATACACGTACGAACTTTCCTGGTAATAAAAACTCAATTGAATATTAAATTTATATACGTATAATGATTATTATATGCCGTGACTTGGCAATTCTGCTAGTCACAGAAAATGTTAAAATATCGACAAGTGGCACAGGAGAATGCGTTTTTCGACATTAAAAGATTCTCTCTCGAGCAAAAAGAAAAGACTCATGCGATGTCGTATTTATTTTTATTAAATTTATTCTATTTATTCAATATTTTTTTACGAACGAGCGACGAGTCTCAAATAATCAAGGGATCGGCGTCGGGAAAGAAGAAATATCGTCTCAATTCAGACGTCGTCATCATCATTCTCGCTAGTCGGCCGAAGAGCGCGGGAATATTTCAAATCATCGAGCGGGGGTCGCTAACTCAAAGCCCTCACCCTGAACCGTCGGATTCGCGGTGCGTCAATCAGCATTGAGATAAACTGTCATTTTCCGTCGCTATCGAATATTCTAGAAGTTCGGTATTATTATTATTTGGCGAGCGAGCATTTAGCAAACGTTCTCGAAGGAGACGTTAAGATCGTGCGAAGAGGTAAAGGGTGGGGGGTTAGGTCCCAAAATCCGCGTTACCACATCTCACATAATCGCAAAATTGAATTTTCCAAATCCAAAATAGCGGGTCCGATGTAGCGGACCTAGAAGCCAAAAACTACTTTTCCGCAGTGGAAGGAGGCATAATTAATTTCATTCCTTTGTACTCGCTTATGCTACTGAATTTGTTTATGAATTTTGAAAATGAATATCGGATTTGGTATCAGTGACCCCCGAAAATCCCTATATACAAAGTTTCCAAAGCTAGAGCGAGATTTTCTAATTTTATGGTCCGCCACATTGGATTCGCCAGCTTGAATTCGAAAATCTCATACCAGAATAATTATCAGCGACCCAAAAAACCCCTTAGATACGAAATTTCGAAGCTAGAGCGTTATTTTTAATTTTTTGGTCCGCCATATTGGATCCGTCATTTTGAGTTTTGAAAAACGGATTTTGTTTATAACAAAAAGACATTTGATAAGCGGTTTTCAAGGGTCACACACAGTTAGGTTCGTGTCTGGAGATCATACGAAAATTTATCTCGTGCGAAAATGTCTAGTGAGTGATATTTTAGAGCAGAAAAATTGTAAGAAAAAAGGTGTAGCATAGTCATAGGTTAAGTTATTCTGTTGAATTTGTTAAATTTGTGTTATCTTGGCCGAGAAAATTATTTGTCGCGATATCTGGAAGGGTCATGCCCAACGTTACCGCTATTATCGGCCATCGTTGTTGAAATTGATGTAATGTGAAATATTGAACAAAAATCGAAACGACAAAGACAAAAGTAGGATTGTCTTGTTTGAACTCATTTTAGAAAATTGTATTATTTTGGAACTATTATCCAATTGATCATTGTTATATTTTTCTCTCGAGAATTAAAGCTATCGTTGTTTATTTCATGGAAAAATTTACCAATTGCTATTTTATTTAATCAATATATCATTATTTGTAATCCCGAGATGCTCTGATTTGTCAAAATTATTTTCATTATTTCATCGGAATACCTATGCCCCTTTACCAATCTCGAAAGCTAGCCTAGCTGGGTAAAACTTTCATATTTTTATTCTCTTTCATCGTTATAAAAATTTCTCGGGGAGAAATCTTCGGCTGGCGCTCTACGATAATCGAGAGTAAGTAAATTTGTTGCTTGAACACCGGACAAAACATTACACAATGCATATGAAATTGTTATTCTTAATAAAATAATACATGTACATACATATGGCTGTGAGGCATTTCACTCAATTTTGCGCGTAAATGAGCATAATAATGAAGCGGCACGATAACGGCTCGACGCCAAGTATTTAAAAAAAAGCCAGCGCGAGCCCTGCCGCACTCTTATATACTCGAATATGACGTTTTCAAGCTTTTCTATTTTTTCAAATCGTCCTTACGGAGGGACGGGTTGAGTAACAGATTTGAAAGTGGAGAAACTTTTTTTTCGATTTTTCTCAACGTGGAGTTGAATGTAATCTTTCTGACTGTACCCGCTTTGTACCGACTGCCGCTAGTTGAATTCGCAGGCAGGGTGTCAAGTCGTCACGGGCCTACTGTCTACTGTGTCAACTGGATCGCACAACTCGCCATTGTGTAACTCTCTAAGCGTAGCAAGTCTACCCTGTGTGGAAAGTCCCCAACCGTGTAAACTGGATCTAGCGCGAGCTCTAATCCGTAGTATTTTGATATTTCCCCGACGCTCGCGTATCCCCACTTTCACCGCCTTTCGGGCAAGTCCGACTTGCCCGGCGTGTACCTAAGAAAGGCGGTGAAAGTGGGGACACGCGAGCGTCGGGGAAATATTAAAATACTACGGATTAGAGCTCGCGCTAGATCCAGTTTACACGGTTGGGGACTTTCCACACAGGGTAGACTTGCTACGCTTAGAGAGTTACACAATGGCGAGTTGCGCGATCCAGTTGACACAGTAGACAGTAGGCCCGTGACGACTTGACACCCTGTCGGATTCGCAAACCCGTCAATATAATTCCTCATGAGAATTCCAATTGCTATGAGGAATCGATCACGTTAAAATTTTTTGACAATATCTATAGTCTCCTTGTGGCCGCTCAAATAAAACATGTACGGAAAAAAATGCTTTAGTAGATCCGGACCATCATGGAATTGTACCGCCTCGATGGGTGCTTTCGAAAAGTATATACCTAGCATTAAAAAATTGTGTCCTAAGTTGCGGGTGTGTGTCGTTTACTCAAAATTAATTTAGCACAACAATTTACCAAATATATTAAACCTATTAATAGCTCGGGATTTGTTGAATATATTGTTGACAACGAAAAATTGCAATTACATTCGGAGAAATGAGCATACCAGTTTTAAGCAGAAAATTGAAACAAAATTAATTTTTAAATAAAATAATTGAATTAAAAAAAGAATTTCAACGCAGAACTTCCGAGTTCACTGGAATTGTTTACCAAAATAGAGCTCGCCAAGCTCTGCGTTGAAATTGTTTTTTCAATTCAATTATTTTGTTTAAAAATTATTTTTGTTTTAATTTTCTGCTTAAAACTTGTATGCTCATTTCTCCGAATGGGATTGTAATTTTTCATTGTCAACAATATATTCAACAACTCCCGAGCTATTAATAGGTACAATGTATTTGGTAAATTGTTGTGCTAAATTCATTTTGAGTAAATGACACGCACCCGTAACTTAGGACACAATTTTTCAATGCTTGGCGTTCTTTTTTTACTTTTGAAAACTAATTTTTCGTTTATATCTAAACAGTTATTAATTTATTTTGCTATACATTTTAATATATCACGCTTTGCGTGGTTCCTTTCGCTCGGCGTCGTGCGATAAGAGGGGGTATATATCTATCGCTGTCTCTGTGGCTGTGGCTCAGCGGCGCGTTAGCAGAGGGGTATAGCTATCGCTGTCTCACTCGCTCACTGGCCCGTGAAAAGAGGGGATAGTCTCGTTCAGCGTAGTGCGTAACGTCAGAGTATCATCAGATAGAAAAATGTACACCAGTCCTGCAAAGGACGGAAGTCCAATGTAAACAAGCTTTACCTACGCCTCTCTGTCTCCAAGAAATAAAATGTTCCTAAAACGTTCGTTTTTAATGCACTAAATTATCATATCTCAAGATTGGCTGAACGGATCTACTTGCAACAAAACCAATAGAAAGAGAAAAATCCAAAAAAAAAATTCGCCAACAATATTGAAATTCTTTACTTAAATAATTCGTCCGTGAGAGCGATTTAAAAACGCTATGACGTCATAAAACCGGCATGTTCGAATAAAAGAGAGTGCGGCAGGTCTCGCGCTGGCGCTTTTTTAATACTTGGCGTCGAGCAGCTACCGTGTCTATTGATTGAATCGCAGTCTCCTCCACTTTGATGACATTTCTGAATGATTTCTCAAATGAAAAAGTTCCCAAGCATCGCGGAAAACCGTAATGTACTCAATCGGGCGATTGATCAGACCTTATGTTTCAGAGGTGTTTTCCGGGTCTCTAATATTGTGGCAAATATTATATCTAACACTTTTGTCGGTTATGTGAATAATATGTGAAATAAAGAAGGTACCGAAATACATACCGTAGGTGGTGAATTTTTTTTGGAGCATTCTCAACCCTTTTTTCCAGATCGAACTTTGGTGAAATACTTTCCGCGCTCCTGTTTTCTTCGCCACTTTATTTCTAACTCTATTTTCGATTATTTGAGCGATACGTGAAATAAAATAGTTACCAAGATCCACAGCGTGGGTGGTAGAATTTTTTCAAAACTTCAACCACCTTAAACCATATTTTCCACCAATTTTGCTTCAACCCTTCTTTCGGTTTTTCTAACGATTCGTGAAATAAAAAAATTACCAAGATCCATAGCGTAGGTGGTAGAATTTTTTCAATGCACAACCCCTTTGAACGGTACTTTCTACTACTTCAACGGTAAAAAAGTTACCAAAATCCATACTGCAGGCGATAGAATTTTTTCGAGGAATCTCAAATGTCCGACTCAATGTGTTTGGGACAAAAGGCGTTATACACGATGGATAGAATGGAGAGAATCAGAGTAAAAATGTTATCGAGTGGACTTACACGAGTATATTCGTTACGTTGCAGTGATTTAAGAACTCTACTCTTCTCATCTGTACTTGAGGACAACTTCGTTCTTTGAACCAGAAGCCGCGCAGCGGTTTAACTCCGAGTATTAAAAGAAAAAGAATGAATAGTCAACGCGAGCCCTGCCGCACGCTTGCATTCATGCATACGCCGATTTTATGACGTCACCACGTTTTCAAAAACCTTTCACGGGGACACAGCTTGAGTGAAAGTTCTGAAAATTTGTAAGGACATTTTCGGGAATATTCTTTTTCTATTAGTTTTCGTTGCAAGTAAATTGCTTCAGTTTATCCTGAGATATGATTATTTAGGGTATTCAACGTGATCGTTTCAGGAGCTTTGATTCTGTGAGAAGGAGAAGGGTGTAAGCTGATGGTGTTAACGTTCAAACATACGTCCTCTGCACGAATAGCAGACATTTGCTATAACCGTCACGTCCCGCACTACACTGAACGAGAACTCTTCACAGGCCACTGGGCGAGTGAGACAGCGATAGCTTGCCTCTCTGCTTACGCGCCGCTAAGCGAGACAGCGATGCTCCTCCCGGTAGCTCGTCGCGCAATGAGGAAGATGGGGATATTATCATTCAATAATCCAGTTTTTAACGTCGGAAGGATTATGCAGTGTAAAAAATAGTATTGAGGATACACAGGTCTAGATGTAGAGATGTTATGAATTGCGCAGTACGGATATTAAGAGCAGTGTTGCTGTTCAGTGGAGATTCCCAAATTAAACTTGGGTACGGTATTTTCCGGGCTCCTGTTTCTTGCGCCAATTTTTTTGTAACTTCTCTTTTGGTCATTACAACGATTCATTAAATAAAAAAGTTATCAAGTTCCATAGCGTGGGTGGTAGAATTTATTCAAGATTTCAACCCTCTTAAATACTCCTTTCCGGGGCTGCAAATTTTTCGCTAATTTTTTCGTAACTTCTCTTTCGATCATTCTAATGATTCGCGAAATAAAAAAGTTACCAAGTTCCATAGCGCGGGTGGTAGAATTGTTTCAAAACTTTAACCCCCTTAAATACCCTTTTCCGGGGTTGCAAATTTTTCGCCAATTTTTATGTAATTTCTCCTTCGGTCGTTCTAACGATTCATGAAATAAAAAAGTTACCGAGTTCCATAGCATGGGTGGTAGAGTTTTTTCAAGACTTCAACCCGCTTAAATACTTATTTCCGGAGCTCCGACCCTTGTGAAACTTTGTGTCCCTTATTCTTTTGACTATCCTAAATGATTCGCGAAATAAAAAAGTTACCAAGTGCCATAGCGTGGGTGGAAGGATTGTTTCGACTTCAACCTGCTTAAATACTCTTTTCCGGGGCTGCAAATTTTTCGCCAATTTTTTTTCTAACTTCTTTTTCGGTCGTTCTAACGATTCGTGAAATAAAAAAGTTACCAAGATCCATACCGTGGGTGGTGGACTTTTTTGGAGTATTCTCAACCCTCTTTTCCGCATTTAACTTTGGTACGGTATTTTCCGGGCGCCTGATTCTTCCGCCAATTTTTTTGTAACTTCTCTTTTGGTCATTATAACGATTCATGAAATAAAAAAGTTACCAAGTTCCATAGCGTGGGTGGTGGAATTTATTCAAAATTTCAACCCCCTTAAATACTCCTTTCCGGGGCTGCAAATTTTTCGCTAATTTTTTCGTGACTTCTCTTTCGATCATTCTAACGATTCGTGAAATAAAAAAGTTACCAAGTTCCATAGCGTGGGTGGTAGAATTGTTTCAAAACTTTAACCCCCTTAAATACTCTTTTCCGGAGCTGCAAATTTTTCGCCAATTTTTTTGTAACTTCTCTTTCGATCATTCTAACGATTCGTGAAATAAAAAAGTTACCAAGTTCCATAGCGTGGGTGGTAGAATTGTTTCAAAACTTTAACCCCCTTAAATACTCTTTTCCGGAGCTGCAAATTTTCCGCCAATTTTTTTGTAACTTCCCTTTCGGTCGTTCTAACGCTTCGTGAAATAAAAAAGTTACCGAGTTCCATAGCATGGGTGGTAGAATTTTTTCAAGACTTTAACCCCCTTAAATATTTCTTTCCGGAGCTGCGACGCTGGTGAAACTTTGTGACCCTCATTCTTTTGACCATCCTAAATGATTCGCGAAATAAAAAAGTTACCAAGTTAACTTTGAAAAATTTTCAATTTCGTTTTTTTCCAACGATGGAAACTTCAGCATCATTTAAAGTTAAAAGCTCTTAAAAACTCACTAAACGTTTTGTTCCAGCAACGTGGTGATTGTTTTAATCCGTATAAGGATTTTTTCAATCTACACACTTTATTCTTTCGCGCACTTTTCGACGATTCTCCACCAACGTAAAGTCCCTCAGGGATTTCCATATATATTTCTTCGTCAAGTTCGCCATGAAGAAACGCTGTCTGAATGTCAAACTGAGCAATCTCGAGATCCTGTGCAGCTACATTTGCCAGAAGTACTCTGAGCGAATCATATCGGACCACAGGTGCAAATGTTTCTGTGTAATCCACTCCATGCTCCTGCATAAAGCCTCGTGCACACAGCCGAGCCTTATGACGTTTAATTGTCCCTTCTGTGTCTTTTAACACTTTAAAAACCCACTTAGAATCAATTGTTTTTACATCATCTTCTCGTTTTACTATCTCCCACGTCCCATTTTCTTCGTGAGCAGCCAGTTCACTATCAATTGCTCCGACCCAATCTTTTGCTTCTTGGCTTTTTAACGCTTCCGTATAAGAAAAGGGTTCGACATACTGAGTAATATTTACCTCATATCGTATCGGGCGTCTGATGCTTTCTCGACTTCTCAAGTTCGGTCGTGTAGTCACAGGAGTTGTTTGAGCGATAACATTTTCAGGTATTCTTTCTACAGCTTCCTCCGCCGGTAAAAACACCTCCTCGCCGTCCTCTTCTTCTTCGCTATCACTCCCGATCTCGTAAATTTGAGGTTGATCTTTTGGTAAAATCAATTCTCCTTCATGATCTTCCTTTAATACTTTTTCAAAGCTGTTGCTCTTTTCGTTGAATATCACGTCTCGTGACACGGACACTTTCCTCGTTACTGGATCGTATACACGATAATTAGTTGAATCACTTTCGTATCCGACGAATATCATTTTTTTCGCTCGAGGATCGAGTTTTCTTGTCAGCTGTTTCGGAACATGAACGAATACATCAGATCCAAAGATCCTTAGATGTTCGAGGTTAGGCTTTTTGCCCACCCATTTCTCGAAAGGAGTTTTTCCTTCACGAATGCTGACAGAACCAGAACGATTCATTAGATATACAGCCGTGTTCGCAGCTTCTGCCCATAGCGTTGTTGGCAGATTTTTAGCCAAAATCATAGTTCTTGCACTCTCGATGATCGTGCGATTGTCTCGTTCGCTCCTTCCATTTTGCTCCGGAGTATACGGTGCAGTATTTTCTTTTTGTATGCCTCGAGACTCGAGATATGAATTCATGTTTTTATTACAATACTCAAGACCATTGTCCGTGCGAAGAACCTTAATTCGTCTGTTAAAATTATTTTCGATCAATTTGTCGAAAACTTGAAACTTTTCGCACACGTCCCCTTTATGTTTGAGGAAATAGACAAACCTGTAACTGGTCGCATCGTCCTTAAATGTTAACATGAATCGCGCCCCTCCAGGAGTTTGTACGGACATCGGTCCGCACACGTCGGAATGAATGACTTCACCTGGATGTGTTGGTTCGCGCTCTCGACGTTTTCGAAAAGGAAGTCTGTGTGACTTACCAATTTTGCATGTTTCGCAAAAGAATTCACTTTTCTCTTTCAACGAGACACCATTTACGAGTCCTTTTTTCACTAATTCGCGTAAATCGCGTTCACTTATATGTCCGTCTCTCGTGCCAAACTTGAATATCGACGGTCAACACATTTGCTTGATCGACACTCGACACTTTTGCTTGATTGACACTCGATACTTTTCGCGGGCAAAATAACATTCTGTAAATTTCGTTTTTCAATTTCACTCCCGACGCTATTATCCTACCTTCGTCTTTTATTTGGACCGTATTGTCTTTGAATACCACTTCACGACCACCAGTAGTTATCACTCCGACCGAGAACAAGTTTTTCTTGACGTCTGGCACGTATAATACGTTTTCAATCTTCGCATCAACCCATTCGCCGTTGACGAACTTTACGATTGGGATCGTACAGCTGCCGATAACATTGCACTCAGTGTCATCACCGAGCATTACTTTTCCTCCGTCGGTAACTTCTTGGAAATTCTCGTACCAATCCCGTCGACACGTTATGTGTTTCGACGCTCCACTGTCGGTAACCCAGACCTCGAGTTGATCTGCTTTTAGTATATTCTCTACTATACCGACAGGCAGACGTGTACTTTCCGTTTTGTCGACAGATTTTCCTCGTTTCGGAGTGTTCCCTGCATAGAACGCACAATCCCGCGATTCGTGAGAATCATTGTTATTATTCTTTTTGTTTCTCACCCACTTTTTACTCGTGCACTCGCGTATGAAATGACCTTTTTGTTTACACTTGTAGCAAAAGCCACCACGTTCTTTGTTCACTTCGTTTTTCTTTTTCGAATTTTCACTGTTCTTTTTAAATGCCGAGAACGCACTTGTTGCTTCGTCGCTCGAAGTTAATCGCGCTTCCTCACGGATTAATCGTTCTTGCAGATTGTCCAACGTTTGTCGTTCGGGGTCGACACTGTCCCACGCTGTGAGAAACGTCCCGTATTTTTGAGACAAACTCGCTAGAACTTTTGCAATTAACGTGACGTTAGACACTTTTTCACCCACATCACTTAACTGCGCGGCCATGTTCCTGACTTTAGCGATGTGTTGGACGACCGTATCCGTGGACGCCATTCTGTATTCATGAAATTTTTGCGTCATGAGCAGCACATTTTGTGCTGACTTTTGCTCATGAATCTTTAGCAAAATGTCCCACATTTCTTTGGCTGTTTCACATGTCAACAAGGGTTGCATGTGATCCTCTTCAATCGATGTCGAGATCACAACCATTGCGCGCGAATTCTCCTTCTTCCACGCTCTCACCAACGCTTCTTGACCGGCGCCGGTCGGCATTTCTTTTTCGCCATTGACGACTTCGAGAATACCGTAAGCATTAAATAATGATTTCACCTGGAATTTCCACGTTTGGAAATTCACACCGTTCAATTTCACAATATTACGCGTCGAGATGTCTTCGGACATAACGGATTCCCGATGACTGCTTAATCACAGCGTACTTTGTCGAGAAAAACGTGCGAGCCAATATGGCCGCCACCGACTGACCTCGTGTTCGCACTTGCCGTTCGAAAAAAAATTCTTTCGATTTCTTTCCACAGATATTCAGCTCAGTCAGTGTACTGGGCCCATAACCTATTAAGTCAGATTCATGTGGATAGATAAAGAAAGGACTTAATAACATAGGCAACAATAATTGTAATCAAGTTGTTTATGTGATAAACGCAGAGAATAAAGAAAATTTTATTTAATGGAGATATTTCACATTATTACTTGTGTCGTTCGCTAGCGCTCTACGTGGACTGACCTTTTGTTGCCAGACCTATCGGCCACACCGAGAACTACACCATACTCTCTCTCTCTCTCTCACACAGTTTACGCACGCGCAAAACAAAAACTCAACAATAACTTTCGTTTTCCTTTCATTAATAACACCGGCACACAAAAAAAAAGTGGTCAGTACATTTGACTAGACCCATATAATTCTATGTATTTTGACGCGCTGAATCAGAATTTGGGGCCAGTTCAGCGCCTACACCCACCAATTTTGAGTAAATTGCAAAAACTGTTAAAAATGTCAAATAATCGCATTTTTGGGTATTCGAACATCTTTCTTGACCTATATAATGCATGATTTTCATGTAATTTGATGCGCTGAATCAGAATTCGGGGCCAGTTCAGCGCCTACACCCACCAATTTTGAGTAAATTGCGAAAAACTGCTAAAAATCTCAAATAATCGCATTTTTGGGTATTCAAACATTTTTCTTGACCTATATAATGCATGATTTTCATGTAATTTGATGCGCTGAATCAGAATTCGGAGCCAGTTCAGCGCCTACACCCACCAATTTTGAGTAAATTGCGAAAAACTGCTAAAATTGTAAAATAATCGCATTTTTGAGTATTTAAAATTTTGTTTTGACCTATATCATGCATGATTTTTATGTAATTTGATGCGATGAATTTAAATGCAGGGTTATTTTAGCTTATACACCTTCAAAATATTGAGTAAGTCAAAAAATCGCATTTTTGAGTATTAAAATTTTTTTTTTGACCTTTATCATGCATGATTTTTATGTAATTTGATGTACTCAATTCGTATATATTTTCATTATTTTTTGTGGATGCTGGAAGAGATGCTAAAGTGATGCAGAAAATATGAGAAAAGAACTTTATAGACATCACACCGTTCTTCTTGTATAACGAACTCTTTTTTCCTCAAATGTTCGGTGCAGTGGATTTCTCTTTCTCTTCATATTTTCTTTCTTTATATCTCTCTTCAGCGTCCAGCAAAAATCTGCCATCATGTTGACGTTCCACCTCCCTTGATACCGACTCTCCATTTCGCTTATATCTTGGTGGAATCGTTCTCCTTGTTCTTCACTATAATCTCCGAGGTTTTGAGGGAAATAGTCGAGGTGAGAGTGTAGCAAGTGCAGTTTAAGATTCATCAAGCAACCTAAATTTTTATAACTTTCCAACAACTCGTCAACTAAGTTCTGGTAATTATCACTTTTCGTATTTCCTAAGAAGGCCTGAGATACATTTTTAAAACTTAGCCAAGCAGCTTTTTCAATATCACTCATTTCATCAAGAAAATTTTCGTCTGAAAATAAATTCCGAATTTGAGGTCCATCGAAAATCCCCTCTTTTAATTTAGCTTCACTTATCGCGGGAAACTTTTCTCTCAAATACGGAAAACAGTTGCCATCTTTATTCAGAGCTTTGACATACTGCTTCATAAGACCCAGCTTAATATGTAATGGTGGTAGCAGATATTTTGGAGGATCAATTAATGGTACCCGTATGATGTTTTTACTACAGGGATCGAAGTTCGTTCTCGTTAGCCACTCTTTCTGAACATAGTGTTGTTTCCTGTCCCTACTATCCCATAAACATAAGAAGCAGGGATTTTTTGTAAAACCCGATTGTTGTCCTAAAAGTATTGTTGCAATTTTCAGATCATTACAAATTTGCCAGAGATGTTCCGAATACTTTATTTTTTCCAATACAATCTGTAAATTTTCATAAGTCTCTTTCAGCTTGATCGAGTGTGCTATTGGAATGGATGCGTATGTGTTTCCGTTATGGAGTAGAACAGCTTTGAGACTTCTTTTTGACGAATCAATAAATAGTCTCCACTCATCGTCTTTGTATGTATTAGGTTTTAATGTATCAATCAAGCCTTTTACATTCAAACAATATACTAAAGAATTCTCTTCATCGTTCGCAAAAAATTGCCGAAACTCTTTCTCCCTATCACGATAAAAGTAAGCTGACGTTCCTTTAGCCAACAGATTTTTCTTCCTCAATGCTGCTGCGAGATATTCAGCTCCGTCTTTAGGTAATCCTAAATCTCGTACGAGATCATTCAACTCTTCTTGGTTGAAGGTTTGAGGAGGATTCGTATCACCATCTCAGGCCTTCTTAGGAAATACGAAAAGTGATAATTACCAGAACTTAGTTGACGAGTTGTTGGAAAGTTATAAAAATTTAGGTTGCTTGATGAATCTTAAACTGCACTTGCTACACTCTCACCTCGACTATTTCCCTCAAAACCTCGGAGATTATAGTGAAGAACAAGGAGAACGATTCCATCAAGATATAAGCGAAATGGAGAGTCGGTATCAAGGGAGGTGGAACGTCAACATGATGGCAGATTTTTGCTGGACGCTGAAGAGAGATATAAAGAAAGAAAATATGAAGAGAAAGAGAAATCCACTGCACCGAACATTTGAGGAAAAAAGAGTTCGTTATACAAGAAGAACGGTGTGATGTCTATAAAGTTCTTTTCTCATATTTTCTGCATCACTTTTGCATCTCTTCCAGCATCCACAAAAAATAATGAAAATATATACGAATTGAGCACATCAAATTACATAAAAATCATGCATGATAAAGGTCAAAAAAAAATTTTTAATACTCAAAAATGCGATTTTTTGACTTACTCAATATTTTGAAGGTGTATAAGCTAAAATAACCGTGCATTTAGATTCACCGCATCAAATTACATAAAAATCATGCATGATATAGGTCAAAACAAAATTTTAAATACTCAAAAATGCGATTATTTTACAATTTTAGCAGTTTTTCGCAATTTACTCAAAATTGGTGGGTGTAGGCGCTGAACTGGCTCCGAATTCTGATTCAGCGCATCAAATTGCATGAAAATCATGCATTATATAGGTCAAGAAAAATGTTTGAATACCCAAAAATGCGATTATTTGAGATTTTTAGCAGTTTTTCGCAATTTACTCAAAATTGGTGGGTGTAGGCGCTGAACTGGCCCCGAATTCTGATTCAGCGCATCAAATTACATGAAAATCATGCATTATATAGGTCAAGAAAGATGTTCGAATACCCAAAAATGCGATTATTTGACATTTTTAACAGTTTTTGCAATTTACTCAAAATTGGTGGGTGTAGGCGCTGAACTGGCCCCAAATTCTGATTCAGCGCGTCAAAATACATAGAATTATATGGGTCTAGTCAAATGTACTGACCACTTTTTTTTTGTGTGCCGGTGTAATCGTTTACCATGATAAAGACATGAAATGATAAATTTTACGTATATACGTTTTAATTAAATTACGCCATTTTCACAGTAACGTGTTTCACCGCTCATGCATTTGTCGCTTCGGTCGCTTGATCTATGCGACATCGGTCGACAGCAATTTCAATATGGCTGCGCCCGTGTCTGTACGAGGTAGCGCCGGATCGTGTTTTTAATTTGATGAATAAATTTATAAAAGTGACATTCTTCGTCGTTTGAGAATGATCATTCGAATCGCGAGTGTTATACGTGTGATTTTGTGTTGTATTGTGCTCCGAGGATATCGGTATACCGAGATATCTGTAGAGAAGTGTTGTGACCTTTTCCCCCCTTATATAATTTTTGTATCTTGTATTTCTAGCAAACATTCTTTTTTCTTTTCCAATTCCCTTCTTGTGGACGAGCGATCATTTTCAAAATCCTTTCTTTTCACTATTTCCTTATTTCATCTAAATCAACACCTACCTTTGGGCTCGGTTATGATTGTAAAATCTCTATTCCCTACTTTTGAACTCGGTTCAGGAGAACTTTCCTTTTTCCTTATCTAATCTCTTTAATTATTCTTTTAATTATTGTTCATTAATATTCTTCTGAAATACTACCAATGCAGGGACCGGCCAGGAATTGTCGCAGCCACCCAGGAATTGCAAGCAGTTTGTGGGGTTAATCATAGGGCTTTGGTAAGTCACAATAATTCTTAATCAAGCCTCCCTTCTTTTCCTTTCTTTAACTATAATAAAATCCTGGCCAGTTCACAGGAGCTATCGCTCGGCTTGGAAAGAGATTTCCAAGCCGTCGAGCTCGAGCGTGGCCAAAAATTTATATATTGGGTATGCGGTATGAGGGTTGCGAAGTTATCAGACTCAACGTTTCACAGGAGGCTTCGTACAGTCTCAGAGAGATCTTGGACAGGCGGGCTCGAGCGGAGCTGGGTCTGACTTTATCATACCTAAGTGTACCGATAAGCCTGAGCAATAAGCTGCTTTTCCTTTTCTCGCTGTCCTTTTATATATCCTCTCCTATTATGTTCTGCCTGTAAGCATAATTTCTTGGAATCCTCCCTCTTACAGCCTAATGATAAACTAATTTATTATCAAATTTATTATTATTATTATTATTATTAACATTGATTTATGTTTACAGGTTCCCAGACAGATGGCGTTGGTGAGGACACCGGGGCTTGCGGCACAGGACTCTGTCGTTGCATTGCCCCCCTGAATTTTCTGAGATCTTACCGGAACACCGTCGAGGGTCTGACTGAGGAAAATTCATTGCTGTTTGCTTGCCGCATGCCACTTTCGTTGGCTTTCTTTTCGCTTATTTCAATACATTTTTATATATATATATTTTTTTCTCAATTTTGCTTTTATATATTTTATGCTTGCTTTCTTTATCTTGTTTTTTTATTTTTATTTATTTTGTATGCTTAAACCTAAAATAATAACGCTTGCTACTTTCCTTTTCCTTTTTCCCTTTTCGTTTTTTTTGTTTTCATTATTTGTATTTATAAGCGAGAGTTTTATTTCTCTCTTAAGGGAAGGTTCTAGTCCAGAGGCCCAAAAATGTGCGTAATTTCATAATTTTTCTTTGAGAGTACATACGTATTTTTTTTTAAAAACTTTTGTGGCATTTATTTGTCTATATTTTAAAAAGTTTACAAAATTTTTTCCAGTCAAAATAATACAAAATGGCAGCTCCAGCCCTCACTGACGGCGGTCGTGCGCGGCGGTGGACAGTGTGCGCGGGGCACTCTACAGCCCTGCCAAGTGATCCGAAACGAAAAAACCAAAAAAAATCTTAAAGTAGATGAAATTTGGGGGGCCTCATGATTTTCCGATTTTTGAAAAACCTTTTTTAAAAAAAATGGGGACCCTTTTTAGGAAAAACACCTTTTTTGCCTTGTTTTATTTGTTTTCACGTTAAAAAAAACAGTACTAAAAAATTTTTTTTACAAAAAACGCTTCCTGAAGGCCCCCTAAATTGAATAAGCTTTAATTAGAGCCGCCAAACGTCGAAATCGGTGTAGTGGTTGAAGCGGAATCACGCCCCGCGCGCAAAAAAAAAGGTGTTTCGAGAAAAACGCGTTTAAAGTTTGACGAACGCGTGCTTCTACCTGTTTTTCGGCCGACGCGCTCTCTCGTCTATACGCTATAACTCGTAAAATCAATTAGATAGGGAAATATCCTTTTGCCTACACATTTTTAAGACCGTAAGGATGAAAATAAAGCAATAAAAAAAAAAAAAATTTGGTCGATTTTGACTAGAACCTCCCCTTAAACAGAGGCATTCGATTCGCGATCACTATTGTTCTCATCTTCTTCCTGTGGTGCTTCGATGACTAACCAATTGACCAGAAAGGCCAATTGGTTAGTCATCGATGACTAACCAATGGTGAATTTCTCCATTGGCTCAGGCTCCAATTCGTCTTCTTCCTCGTCCAGCGTTGGAAGTTCGCAGTCCGAGAAAAGTGAGGATTCGGCGTCGTTGTTGGGTCAGCCATTGTCTCCTTGTATGTGCATTTATTTCCCAGATGGTTCATCATACTTGCCCATTCTGCACCCGAATGCTGCCATTTGAATGGTTGTTTACGGTTTGTTGCTCTTACCGCATTTTAGCCTAGGATTAGATCCTTATACGATGTTGTAGATAAGGGCCCTCCTTCTATCCGTAACTCTCCCCATATGGCATCTGTCCCAGTTTGCTCATCGTTCACTCTTAACCCGTGAGCAGGCGCGCCACGTACACTTTAAACATTAGGCGCGCAATGAGAGATTTTCTCACATGTATAGCTTCAATTGCTCAATTTAATAAATAGGAACTTAAACACAATTTCGCTATAGTCATTGTGGCTGTTAAACGTTTTTATTTTTAAAAAACCATAAATAACATGATAATTGACACTAGAAATCAAAAAATAATAATTAAAAAAATTTTAAAACAAAAATTCAAAAAATTTTTTTAACTCTTCTATCATACAGAAGAATAAATTTGGTGAAGATAGAAAAAAATTCAAATGCTTATGCTATTTGAAATTTTCGAGTAATCATCGTTTTAATATAAGTGTGAGAAAAAGTCTCATAGCGCGCCTGCTGACGGGTTAAGGGGTTATATACAGTTGGAAGGCCAAAAAAACTCGTTTTTTTACGAATTTTTTCCGGATAGGGATTTCATTTGACGAGGAAAAGCATAAGGAAGTAAATGGAGCGTCATCTTTTAACTCTTTATCGCAATTTTTTATTTAACAAAATATTGCTTCAGATAGCTCCTGTGATTGATCTCCTGTAGGTCCTCTAAAAAAAGGCGTCTTGCGGTGAGCATGAAATCTCCCGTTTGGATCAGCTGAAATTAAAAAACCAAAGAGATTTGTTTAGTGGACAGATAAATGCTGGGATTGGACGAAGGAATAGTTGGAATTTCCAATTTTGATGAAATGACGGCTCCTCAAAGACGAAATTTCAATTTTTAACCGAATTTTGGTCGTTCAATGGTTCAAAAAAAATAGAAATAATTTTTGGAAATCTTACTCCTTCGTCCAATCCCAGTAGAATATATCTGAGAAAGTTGTGTTAAAATTGCAGACCGATCGGTTGAGTCATCTTTGAGAAATCGTGCTCACCGACTTTGAAAACATCGTTTCGAGATAAACGCGTTCAAAGTTTCATAAGTGGTGAACACATGGATAAAAATTTTTTTTTACAACTTACAAGGAGTCACCTATTCCAGGGCCATAAGAAGTTCCCTCTGCATCATCAGCAGCTTCCAAATTGTCGAATTGCAGTCGTCGGCGAACCATTCTTCCTTCGCGCGTGCGCTCATGCGCTCTTAAAATAGAGATCGCGACGCGCTCTGCATCCTGTTTTTCGGCATAGGCATGGGCATTGGGCCCAATCGATAGACCCAGTGCACTCATATAATATCATAGTGATGTCGTACCTTCATTAAAGGTGCCGGCTGCCATGTGAGCTGCTATTTCCACTATTTTTGAACCACTAGGAATTATTTTCGGTGTGATTTTCCAAATCAACTGATTATAGCTTTCCTTGTTATTTTGTGTGAAACCACCAACACATCTTTCAAGCAACTTTTCATTGCTCAGATCCGTGTAGATCGGAAACAGAGCGTCAGCAACATCTTGTGGAAATGGAGAATAATCGTGTTTATAATCCGATAATTTATTCGAAGGTCGCGCTCGCTGCCAACAACACCATGACTCAGTTCCGACCGGGCATCTTTCGTGTTGAGGATTTTCATCTGTTGAACAATAATGGTAATATGTTGCCCATATTGCATTATACATATTGTCAACGGAATCACAGTGCCTCCTGATTGCCAAGCCATAATAAACAGTCAATTTATCGATCAGTTTGGCTGTGAGCTTTCCTTTTCCACCAAGTACTTTTTTTGCATTTTTTTCCCACTTTTATTTACAGTCATCTCGGTATTTTTTTTGACACAGTCTCGGAGTCGTGAACCCATTCTTTTTTGAACGTGTCCAATACATTCTTTTTTTACCACTTCGTTGTTTCCGTAAGGCACAGCTTTCAAAATCCCCGAGTAGGTTTTCGAGTCACCGTCGCCGATGTAATTTTTGTATTGGACGTTAAATTTTTCCATTGAACGCTTGAACATTTCTACGACCGCATCGACTTCCATTTTTCCTGAAGAACCGTTATGATTCGCAGCACAAACATCTTTGTGATCGTCATACCATTCGTTGTACTCTTCAGTGTCGATTTTTTTTTCCAAACCTCGCATTGTTTGCAGTACGAACTTTTCACGACGATATCGATAATTTTCCCCGTATAATAACCGATCAGTGATGTTACTCCGTATAAAGAAGTAAACCCTCGTTTTTTCCAGGTTCCATCGCCAGATATTGTCAATTCTTCACAGTTTCCATCGCCTCGATTTTGAACAGACGCTTCTTTTTCACCACACATGCACCGAAAGTTCAACTTTCCGAAATCGGAAAGTTGAACTTTCGGGGCATGTGTGGTGAAAAATAGTATACGCTCCACGGGAGTGAAATTAGACTACCTCAAACCGCGTGCTTGTCACCCTCGCCTTCGGCTCGGGTGACAATTCTGCCCGCGGTTTGAAGTAGTCTACTTTCCCTCCCTAGGTGCGTAATATACTATTTCTTCAGCACAAGCTTTTTCGAAAAGTTTTTCGGTGGCCATTTGCGTGCATGAATGAATATTTTTGACGATCAAATCGTACGTAGCTTGCATCACAAAAGGTGGCATGTCCATCAATCCACAAAATTTCGCTGCACCTTTCAATCCTATTCCGAGAGTTCTCATCACAAATAAAAATCGTATGTTTATCGCGTAAGAATGTTTGATGAAAGGACAAGAGTTTATGGTTCGAGGATCGCACTTATCACACAGAATGACGATTTTAAAACCGAGTCCTCGTTGTGCAGCCGTTTGAAATTGCACTTTTCCTTTGCAAGTTTTACACTGGACGTATTCACTTATCGCTGCGAAGACCGTTATAAAATTGAAAATGCGATATTCAATGGAGGAATCACGAGGAACTAAGATCTCCTTCTGATTTTTCAATTTTTTCGCGGATGTACTGAAGCTACTTTCATCGGCCTCGACTGTTTTTGGATTGTACGATTGTTTTCGCTTTTACCCTCTTGAAATTTGCGTCTTGTCGGATAGTCTCCGTTGTCTGGTACACTTGTAAGGCATTTTTATTCGCAAAACTACGAAAACGGAGTAAAATTTGAACGCGCGACTTTACACTGTGGCAGAGCTGGTTCGACTGACAAAATTCCTTTCTTCGGTATAACAAATGACCACGCTTAGCTCTCGCATATACCATGTATGCAAAAACAATGAAAAGGGTCACCTCAGGCACGCGGGCCACAACAACCGCTGCCGCTCGGGCCGTTCGGAGCGCGCTTACTTTATAATGCCCCAAGCGTCCTTTCAAGTACGCATGTATCTCTACGAATATTTGCCGTATCGCTTTGAAAATTTCAGAGAATCTATTTGAATATATGTAGATTCCAAAAATGCAACAAAAAAAATCGATTTTTTGAAATTTGAAATTAATCATAAAATAGCATATAACTCCGACATTACTTGCTGGATTAATTTGAAATTTTCAGAGAATGTACTCAAATGTATGTACATTCTGAAAATGCCATAAAAAAAAAATCGATTTTCTGAAATTTCCAACTGTATATAACCCCTTAAGAGCCACGTCTCATCTCTCGTCCACTCTTGCACTGCTTAGCTGGATTCGTAAGAATATCTTCGATCATTTCGTGGTTCAATTCCTCGAATACTGCATATAATTCCTTGGAGAGGTGTCTGGAGTGCTTCTTGTGTTGCGGTATAGCAGCTGTCGTAAGATACCCGGTATTCACGACCGAAATCTCCTAACCACACGGCCACTTCGTCATAGTATTTTTTTAGGACTGTTGCCCGAAAGAATCCTTGTATTTTACGGTGTAAAATTGCGGCGCCCGTAAATACCTCCTCTTCTATACATCTGTGAATCTCCTCGTGGTTGACGTCATAGGCGTTAATTCTTTCTACAATATTTTCACTGATGTCGTCTTTTTCTTCGAGTTGTATACAAAGTTGATCCGGTGCAATTATTCCGGTAATTGTCACTCCTGTATACTCTCCACTCATTGCGTATGCCGGGTAGTTTTCGTATATCATTTTTATCGCACGTGGTGACTTTACTGTGGTCGTAGTAGAAATGGCCGATCTTCTTGACCACATTTTTCTCCTTGCCGTTTCTACTCTTTTTGGTTGCGTTTACAATCCTATCGATTTTCCAGGATACCAATTTTTGATATCCGCATCCTTTAGCTCACGTATCTCGTAGTCGTTCTCCTCCACTCGTGTTTTCGGATCGCGTACCATTTTTTTGCCTGCTTTCGTTTGGAGTTTTTCTCTTTTGTCTTTTCTAAAAATATCTCTCCTGTAATCTCTCTTCTTTTTCCGATTGACCTCAAGATTCTCGTGGCTGCGTTCCATGGTCATGTCCAGGTGTCGGTAAAGAGAAAGATTTCCACCTCGATTCATGCTTATGTATCCTCGTAACTTCTATTGTCTATGTTTACAGAAAGGAAATTGATTGTTATAAATAATTACTAGTTTGTTTTAGTTTATATTATTGTCGTAGCGTGGCGTTTTTGTTCGTTTGCGTTGTTGTTGAATTTAGGGAATTTTCATCTTTGTTGTCCGTCTGGTACTTTTTCAACAGACATCCGTGAAATTTGCCGCGATCCTTTCTCGTTTTTGGATCTTTTAACAAATATGTTGCGAGCCCCACACACTTATCAATTCGATACGGTTCTTCGTATAATGGGAGAAATTTAGCTGTTATATGTTTCTGAGGGTCTGAAACATTGAGAGCTCGTACTAACATGAGTTCACCTTCCTCGAAACTCACTGTTTTATGTGAATTGTTGAATTTTTCCACATGAGCCAATGGCTTTTTCATAGTTCTGTCCCTTGCCATTTTCATCTTCTCTTCGTAAGGTATTTTATCTATTTCGTCCTCTGTTGTGATCTTGAGCCATTCTTTCCAGATTCGATACGGTTGCTTCTTAGTTTGTAGCTCCGTTGGTGTGAATTCGGTTGTTTCATGATGGAGATCGTTAATGCACGTTTCAATCACTGGTAACCATTTAACCCATCCTGTATGTTTATCTTCTAAAAACGTTCGAAAGAACCTTCCAAGCTCACGATTGACCCGCTCCACAATATTTCCTTGCGGATGACGTATCGATGAGAATATTCCTTTAACACCTTCTTTTTTAGATGTTCTGCCCATGATTTCGATGTAAATTGAGTGCCGTGGTCGAATTGTATGCGTTTCGGCTTTCCATATTTTGGGATATAGTCATTAAAGGTTCTTCGGATTGTTGTGACTGTGTTTGCCTTTTTTAACGCGTATAACTTCACGAATTTAGTGAATGCGTCGATGACGACTAAAATATGTTTTACTTCTCCAGTCGATGTTGGCAAAGGGCCATAAAAATCGATAGAGAGTAAGTCCTCCGGACCCTCAGGTATTATTGTCTGCATTTGTGCGAAGTTCGTTTTATTCGAAACTTTATTTCTTTGACAACGACCACAATATGCAACTATGTGTCGAATTTTACTTGCCAAATGTGGATTTGTAAAATCTTCGTTAAGTAATCTGAATAATTTCCGTGCATCTTGATGTCCATATAGCCGGTGCATGTCCTCTATCAAGCACCCCATTATTATACTTGGGAGTATGATTTTTCATTCTCCGTTTTTCATTCGTCTCTGGAGGCAATCGTTTTTTATTCGATGTTTTCGGAACTCCTCAGGATTTTCTTCTACTGCCAATCGTAGTTCCTGCATTTTAGGATCCTTCTTCTGAACTTCCCCGAAATTTCGAAGGCTTTCTTGTAGTTCAGGACTTGGTTCGCCTGTCAGAATAGATGCGATTATAATTCTTTTATTTGCCTTGCGCGTTTGTTCGACCTCTGCGTCGTATGGTCGGCTCAACATATCTGCGACTTTATTTGCTTGTCCTGGGCTGTGTTCGATCTCCACACTGAGAGAAAAAGTTATTAGAACCAATAAAATGTAGTTTTGAAGGCAAAAAATCATTTATTTCATTATTTGCCAAAACATATTAGATTGGTTCCCTTATATATTTACTTGGTTAATTTATTTCAGTCAATTCTATAAAATTCTGTTTAAATAAAAGAATTTGCTTTAATCTAACAATTTGTTATCAATCATATGTAATATGATGTTTGAATCAATAATATATTTTATCATTCAAAACATGCATGTCTTTCAATACAGAGAGCACTTATTCTTTTTATGAACCATGATTTTAACTATGTTGTATTTGCAATAGAATAAATTATATATTTAAAAGTGAAAAACAAATCGAATACAATACATGACCGAATCTGTTAAATATTTCATTGGACAATCACTTTATTTCTTCATTCGATGTAGAATTTATTTATTGGAACAAAGTAAATTTCTTATTTCAAAATTTAATCTTTTCAATAAAAAAAATGCACTCTCAAATTAGAGAATGATTTCATAAAAACAAATATTATATTCTATCATAAAGATTCCGGTTATTTCAAAGAATATCGTATTTATTCAAAGATGACTGCATATATTTTATATATTCACAGAATAAAAAAATATTTCCATGAAACTAAAAAATATGATATGGAGTTATAAAAATATATAACAAGTGAAAATGAATATGTAGCTATCGGAACACGTTAAGAGTAGTCACAATAAATTCACATTACACTTTTAAGAAATTTGAATATCTTTTTTACGACTTATTATATTGATGTAAAAATCATTTGTTTCAACCAAAAAAATGAGTCCTTCAATTCTATTTAACATTTTTTTTCATTTAATAGTTATTTTATGGGTTTGAATATTAATGATATCCCGCTTATTCGTTTTTTAATATTTTCAAAGATGAAAACTATTGAATGAATGAAGATTTTATTAACATAATAATATATTTTGTTGACGTAATGGTATATTTTGTTAACATAATAATATATTCTGTTCAGATAATAGTATATTTTGTTAACACAATGGTACATTTTGTTAACATAATAATATATTTTGTTAATATAATAGTATATTTTGTCAACATAATAGTACGTTTTATTTACACAATGGTACATTTTGTTAACACAATGGTACATTCAGTTAAGATAATAGTATATTTTGTTAACATAATAGTATATTTTGTGCCTTGAATATAATGTACTTATCGAAACAAGTTGGATTTGTTAGGATGCGGAAGTATTTTTTTGGGTCTATGATGTGTACAATTAATTGAAACAATAATTCGTTGGATTTCGTTTTCCTTTTTATTGAAGAAACATTGTCGATGAATTAAATGTAATGATTGTTTTACATCGTTATTGCTATAAATGTGATATATTTATCACAATCTTTTGAACATGACAAGCGTACCAATTAGCTTAATTATGCGAGATCATATTTATTACACAAAACAAAAACTTAAACTTAAATAAAATCTTCACCCTACGTGCATAGTACGACCCTTTTTCCAGTTGATAAAACATGAATGTTAAACGGATTATGAATTACAAAATTTTGTTTCGGGATATACAACCATTGATTTGTTTGTTCTATTTCATACGCCTGAATATGATCAACCAGTACAACTGTTTTCATTTTGATGACAAGAAAGTTAACGGTATTACCTACGTGTACAATCAATCGAATTTTTCCAAAATGAGGTAAAGTATCGTCCACATTAATACATACAACCATTTCGGGTTTATATTTAGTACCATGGAGAGTAACCCACGACAGTGAATTTATATCATCCGTTACATTCTTAGGTAATGCATATCGAAAATGTTCGAATTCTGGAAACAAACTTAACTTAACTTTTTTTTCAACACCACAAACGGTTGAATGTTCCATTGCCTCATTTTCAAAAAATCGGGCAGCTAATTCGAGTTGATGCTTCATAGCTAATGTGTGAGCAATATTAATGCGCGAGCGAACTACTTTGGCAGTGTTTTTGAATTTTTTGTGTTTGCCTTCGTATGTCATGCAGGAAACATATCGCAATGGACCTAATTTTCGCATTGCTCGAGGATAATGCAATAGGAAATGATGTTTCGGTTTCAAATTTCCAAACAATTTGAAGTATAATTTATTATGACAATAAATGAGATCACTCAGTAAACTGAGAGAGGCATTGTCGAAAGAAGGAGCCATTACCATACATACGATTTTTCTTAGAGATATAAAAAGGTCCCAAACTTCATCAAACTCGGCAATCAGATCTTCTACAATGATTCCAAAATGAAAAACGAAAAACGACATTTCCGCAGCAGAGAGAATCAGAATTTTTTTTTTAACTGCAACTATAGAAATAGCGGACGGTACATTGATGCCTGTCGTCAAATCAATATTTAAAGTCGCTATTTTATCGTTGAGAGCTTCGATTGAAAAAAATTTTTTGATGATAATATAGTGATGTAAAATTTCCCCCATTTCGTACCGACAAATCCCTTCGTTCAAATCATGCATTGGATCCACGGTAATACTATCGGTTACGTTATAATTATCGAGCTCATTAAAAACACATTCCTCTTTCACGCCGTAGGCACATTCATGAACATCTTTCGCGTAATTCTTTTTCGTTCGCAATATACGATTATTTTCTCGAAACATCTTGTACGTTGTTACTTTATCAGCACGACAAACTCTACAGTAATATGAAGCGTTGAAACTAGCTGTGAATCCCAGCATTAAATTTAGTCCTAAGTTGTCACCTTGAATTCTAGCCAAGGCAAAATATATGTGCTTTTGTTCTCCATCAATGTTCACAATGATCCCATTTTTTTCCAGATCGTGAAGTTCGTCAATTAAATGAGTAAATATTTTTTTATTACCGAGCTCTTTATAATCGACAGATTTATGAATTTGGGCTAAAAATATGTTCCAAAGCTTGCTTGAGAATTCGTGAGGGATACAACTAATAGTGTAATATACCCCGCCCATTTTTTGCTTACCGCGGTGAGTACCAAGCGGATTATTAATTTCGTAGTCGTCACAGAAAATTGTAAGAGGAAGCACGATCTTATTATGATACCGCTGTTTTATTTTCTCCCATATTTCTGCTTGGAGCATAGATGAAATAGTGGTACTTTGAATGTTTATTTTCCATGAAAGTTATTATTGAAGCATATACGTTTGGCAATTCGAGAAATTTTCCGAGGACAGGCTTCATTGGGATAAATTGTATAGAAGAACTGATAGTTGTTAATGAGATCTTAGATTTTACTCGTCGTGGTTTCAATTTCGCATTGATTGATATAGATATTGGTTTTACGAAGTAGCCTGATTTTTCAAATACTTGGAATGTTTTGTATTCGGTATTAAATTCAGAAAACGAATTTTTAATGATTTCGCACATGTGATTTATGTTAACGATATCTACACTCGAAGCCGAACTGTGATTTTGCTGTACTGTTTCAATGGCACGTGTGTAATAATCTTTGAAAATATTTATAACCTTATGGACCATAGATCTGGATAGAGTGTTATCAGCATATAACTTCGCAACTACAGCTTCGGATTTAGCGTAAAGTATATCCTGAAATTCTTTTAAGTCGAGATTGGCTGAATCTGATAAAGTTTGGGGATCGACAATTGATAACTGAGTATCTGACACGTTAGGCGTGGCTCCTCTTTCCAACTCAACCTCATCAGATGTGAAACACGATTTTAAATTCGATGAATTATGTTCAGTCGAGGTGCTCGGAAGCAGGGAATCGACACTGTCAACTAATAATCGTACATTTTCAGTTGACATACAGTTGGTATTGGTATTGCTATTTGATACAAAATCTTGCTTCGTTGGATCAGAGGCTAATTTTCCAATTGAAACGTTATTTGAAGTTGCCAAGTGAATTTTTGTGATATGAGTCCGGTACGAGTATAAATTATTGAACTTTCGAAAACATTCGGTATAAGGACATGTACACGATGTGAGAGTTGTCCCATGTATAAGATTATAATGCTTCGTTAAAATCGTCGGTGTTTCTAACTGTTTATCACACAGTGGACATGGATACATGGTGAAATTGTATACATTCAATAGAACTGAATAGTAACTATAGAAAAAAGTCGTACTGAGCAATGATAAAAAAAAAGAATTGAAAGCTTCATATCAATCACAGAATATATTTAAAGAATAAAATTATGATAATTGTATCAACTTATTTGTCTGCCTTTGGTTTAACAATACTATGTTTTATTTGAAAAATATAAAAACAAAACTCAAAATATGAAACCTTCAAGCTTAATCGCGCGCGATATGCTTTTTATTATAGCTCGTAAGTTTTTATAAGAAAAACTTCACATCGAGGCTATCTTTAATCTTTGAACAAAACTCAAGAAATAAAATATAAGTTTCAATCTTAAATCATCAAAAACAAAACTCAAAAAATCAAATAACAGTTTCGATCTTAAATCTTCAAAAAAAAATTAAAAAATCAAATGAAAGTTTCAATCTTAAATCATCAAAAACAAAACTCAAAAAATCAAATAAAAGTTTCAATCTTAAATCATCAAAAACAAAACTCAAAAAATCAAATAACAGTTTCGATCTTAAATCTTCAAAAACAAAACTTAAATAATCAAATAAAAGTTTCAATCTTCAGGAACAAAACTCGAAAAATCAAATAAAACTTTCTATCTTCAAAAACAAAACTCAAAAAATGAAATGAAACTTTCAATCTTCACTGTTCAAAAACAAAACTTAGCAAATAAAATGAACTTTTAATTTCCATTCTTCAATTCGTCAATCATAAATCAAATTCAAAAACGAAACTCAAGAAAATATTGAACCTTCTAGCTGAATCGAGCGTGCGGGTATTTTATATATCTCATTTTTTATATAGCTCGCGAGTACTTCATATCAATCACAGAATATCTTTGCAAAATAATATAATGAGTACACTGACTGACTAGAAACAATTCTATCAACTTATTAGTCCGTGCTAATCGCGCGCGATATACTTTTAATTATTGCTCGCAAGTTTTCATGAGAGAAACTTTATCTTTAGTCTTTCAACAAAACTCAAAAAATCAAATAAAACCTTAAATCGTCAATCGTGAAAAACAAAAGTCGAAAGATGAAATGAAACTCAATTTTCACTCTTCAAAAACGAAACGCAAGCTTAATCGCGTGCGGGGTATTTTATATATACTTTATTTTTAGTATATATAGTATTTCTTATTATATAGCTCGCAAGTACTCACGGGAGACTTTACATCGAGCCAAGGTCCTTCTCACTCATTTCCGTTTCAGCATCGGATAATGAATTACCAATCGTCTCGGCATTTCGTTTTTCTGGTACTTGATGATCCAGCTGTTCTTCAATTGCAATTGATGCCCGACGATAATTTTTCAAATCGGACATAAACTCCTACACATCCGAGCCGTGGGCTGGTACCATGCAGTAAAATCCTTCTCGAATTATGGACCACAAATGCTGACTTTCGACGGGAAATTTCAAATCGAGCGCGTGGAAAATATAAAAGCATACTTCCAGCGCTTTCAACGTGGTTGGAACCTTATATAAGATTTTTCCCATGCATACGTACGAGTCCATGATATCAAGCACCGTTGGGCCCACCACAAATATGAAAGGTTGTAGGGGCTGCTTGTGATGCTTCGCCAACGCTTTTTCTCTTTCATCACGGATACGGGTTATGGACGCAGAATCCTAATTTCAAAAGAGAAATAGATTTTATATTTTTTTTTCAATTTTTCTTATTTTATATTTTAATTATTAAAATACAAATACAGTAAAATAAATATAATATACATCGCCGTACCTTGATATGTATCAGAAGACTGTCCTTGCACTCAGAAATGGTTGGTTTCCACTTTTTTGTAACCTTTTTCAACGGAGGAACCAAGTGTGGGAGCAGAAGAATTTGCACAGTTGTTTTCGTGTCATCGTTGATTTCGGTGTTTGATTCGAGAATTTCATTTAACGCCACCGCATTAGAGTCTCGCGAATTAATCGGTCGAATCGACTTTAATTCTTGAAAGAAGAGGTCCCAGATTACTTGGTTGACGCGAATTTCCGTTAAGTGCAACTCCGAAAAATCTTTTTCAATCAAAAGATACGCTGATGGGTGTTTCAGTATTGGCCACTCTTCTATGAAACAGCCAATTTCAGCAGCCTCTTCCTTTTGAAGATCACGTTGGCGAAGTTTCCTCGTGAATTCCCAAAAGTTGACAACTCTTTCCCATGGGTCGTTGTTTACGCTCAGCCATTTTTTTTGTTCCTCGAGTGTTGGATCTGCTGCAATAATAGGATAGTTAGTTAATAGATAGTTAATAGACTATTATTATAATAAAACAGGACATAGGGCATTTTGAATATTTACCTTCGGTAGTTTGTTGATTTTTTTTTGTCTTTTCTTTGACTAAATCGGTAAGCTTTTTGCTTTTGGAACACGCGTTTCTGTACGCAATAGGTATTTTTCCTTTGGATGGAATAGAATGACCAGTCGGTGCATTCTTTTTTTTTACAGCTGGAACATAATATGTCCTCTCGCTCTCGGTTGGAAAAACTTCGACAATTTTTTTTGCCAAAGTTTCGAAAGACTCATTAAATAGTCTGTAAAAATATGTACGATTAGATACAAAACGTAACGAGTAGCTAACTACAACACTGACAAATCTTATATATTTTATAAAATAAACCTGATTGCGAGGTTCCGAGCAGATCTCACAACGATATTCACAATCCGCGTGCGAGTGCTAGGAGTAAGCGACTTGGTTCGCTTGTAAAGTGAGAGTATATTTTTTCCGTCCGGGTCGTCGAGAAGACACTTTTTTACCGAGAATGTTTGAATATAAAACGACGTTTTGCCGACAAAAGCGTTTTGACGAGTTAATGGATCCGGAAGTATTTCGTCGTCGTTTTCTTTGTCTTCATCGAGCTGCGCATCGTGATCAGTTTTCTATATAACCAGAATAATAAAATATGCTATCAGTACCGATTCATAGATATCTATTTAAGTTATTTGAAACGACATTTACAGTGCTCGTTCCTGGTGCATTTTCAAAATGATTGTTTCGTTCTTTCAAGAACGCCACTCGTTCAAGAACATTCGGAATCAGCTCAGCCAAAATCTCTGAATTCATTTCTTTGAAAAGTTTTTCATCAACCCCATTCTCTAAAAAAAACCGCGTGGAGGAAAAAAAAATTAACTTTATTTTTGTTGAATATATTAAAAATGTATTTTTGTACTTCGTTATTCAATATAAAGAAAAAAAGGAATCGTTTCAACGTGAACACTCGAAGCAAAGAGCGGTGAGACAAAAATGGGGGAAAAAATGTCAAATGAGAACGCAATTGAGACAGAATGACAACAAACAAAAAAATTGAAGAACATAATTTTGCGTCTCTCGATGGGCCGGGATTCAGACTAATCTTTTGCGAGTACGAGTAATGAAACAAGGAAGCACGTACGGAAAAAAAAGAAAACAAAGGAAGCACAAACTTTTCTGCTTGCGGTGTGCCGAGGTACGACAAGGTCACTCGCATGTACCGAAAACGCGCTCACACACAAAAAAAAAAGAAACGAATATGAACAAAAATCGCAAAAATATACGCAGTGTATGCCTACAATAATACATCTGTCTTTATCTCCAACATTTATTCGAGAAAAAGTATTGATACACTACTTTTACGAATGGGAAAAATATTTTTTCGATGCTTGTCAAGTTAATGTTGGGGACAAAGAACGAGATATTATTTTTTTCATTGAATATACTATTTTATTGTCACGACAAAATATTTTTTCCGTCCGTCGTTCGACATGAGCCTTTGTCTAGAATATATTATCGCGGCAATTGAATAAAACCAACCATATAACGAAAGGAAACATTGTATCGGATGAAAAATATCTAATATATTTAATATCTCACACTCAATGTTAAGAATAAATATGATTTTACTGAAATTTCAACGCGTTTCTAATATATAACAATATCACTTACAAAGACAGACGAGCTTGAAACACCGCATGGTTTAGAAATAAAGGAATTTGTAAAAAAAATAAATGCATGACTTACTTGCGAAATGGTCAACTAGATGTGAATGGTTCCACTTCTTTAGAAGATCTTTTGTGTGGTCATCGGCCATCTCAATTATTTGATACACAATCTGAATAAATTTCACTTATATTTTCACTTATTAATTTCACTTTAACCCGAATTTTTTTGATCCGTTTCCGTCACACCCGACTGCCCCAAACAGAGTGAGAGATTTCAATTGTCGACAGCACTACGCAGAATATAATAAATATATATATAATGCGTGCGTAAAAGTGCTACCGGCACGGAAGTACGATTCTCATTGGTTGAGACACGAGTCGTGTTTGGTTGGGTTCGAAGTGAACTAAGCTTCAAAATTCAAACGTAAACGGAAAGGGCCGAATCTCGAGTATAGATACGCGATGCGATTTGACTCTGCCGTTCAAACCCTTTCTTTTTAAACTTGGCGTCCAGACGCTGCCACGTCTCTAGATAAGTAAGTGAAGTGAACCAGATCAAACTGTTCATTGTGAAAAAATATGAATCGATCTTCACAAGAATACACTGTCCATTTCTAATGGATATGTAAGATATTCGTGTTCTAAAGTATACTATAGAAATGATAGTTCTTTGCTTGAAGGAAATAGAAATTTAATCATTCCAAACAAATATTCTATTCGAATAAAATAATGTGTTACCCATTTTACTACAGCTTTTTTTAAAACAATCACAATCATTTTTATATCTAATCAAAATAAATATTGAGAATGGTACAGAAATATTTTTAAAAGTAAAATAATGATGAATTTATTGCAAAGAAATAATTTTGTTCGAAAAAAATAATTTTGTATTGAAGTCGTTTTTTAGATTCAAATAATCTAATTTTTATGATGCGATAAATGTAATTTATCCAATGATTGCAAATTTAATAAAATCTATTTAAATAAAACAGTTTTTAGAAGTACAATGGTGATGAATTTACCACAAAAAAATAATTTTGTTCGAAAAAAAAAATTTCGTATTGAAGTCGTTTTTTAGATTCAAATAATCTAATTTTTATGATGCGACAAATTTAATTTATTCAATGAATACAAATTTAATAAAATCTATTTAAATAAAGCAGTTTTTAGAAGTACAATGGTGATGAATTTACCACAAAAAAATAATTTTGTTCGAAAAAAAAAAATTTCGTATTGAAGTCGTTTTTTAGATTCAAATAATCTAATTTTTATGATGCGACAAATGTAATTTATTCAATGAATACAAATTTAATAAAATCTATTTAAATAAAGCAGTTTTTAGAAGTAAAATAATGATGAAATTATTGCAAAGAAATAATTTTGTTAGAAAAAAAATAATTTCGTATTGAAATCGTTTTTTAGGTTCAAATAATCTAATGTTTATGATGCGATAAATGCAATTTATCCAATGAAACAAATTTAATCAAATCTATCATACATCTATTTGTTCCTATTAAATAAGAGTTTAATATAATGGAGTAATAGATTCACACCAATATGTTATTGAATGAACAGCGATGCTCATGGTTCAATAAATAAATAATCGAAATAATACTTCGATTTAATAAATAAATTCATGTTTTCAAATTGAATAATTTTTTCTCTCAGTGCAGGTTATAGTCTTGAAGTAACAGTGTCCATCGGAGTAAACGGTCTCCTACGAATCGGCATGTTTTCATGAAAGTTAAGGCTTTGTGATCGGTAAAGATTTTTATTTTTGCGCCCAGAAGATATGTGCGGAATTTTTGTAAGGACCACACGATCGCCAATAATTCCTTTTCGGTGGTGATATATCCTAGCTCGGCTCCCTTAAGAGTTCGGCTCGCAAACGCAACCACCCCCATTTCGCCGTTTTCATCTTCTTGTCCCAAAACTGCCCCTAAAGCATATTCACTTGCGTCGGTAGTCAAGATATAAGGTTTCGAAACATCCGCGTGCCGAAGCATCACACTTTCCGTAAATAGCCTTTTTATTTCTTCAAAGGCTTTTTGTTGGTGCTCATTCCAGTTCCATTTTTCATCCTTTTTCAAGAATTCGAGCAGTGGCACGATTTTTTCAGCATGTTTTCCCGTAAACTTCGTGTATAAATTTACAATCGCAAAAAACTTTAAAAAAGTAAAAAAAGAACGCCAAGTATTAAAAGACGCGACCTTAGTTATAAAATAACCATTCAATATTTTTTCTGTTATTATATTACAATTTTTACATCTCGAAAAAACCAAACAAAAAATGTTTATACTTAATTTCCAAAAAAATAAGTAAATATCAACATCCATTTCACTTCCGTAATACTGAAAAGGGTACTTCACCCCAAAAACAATGAACAAACATACTAGAAAAATTTTGGCATTCATTATCGAATAAAAACCTATTTACATGTTTTATTTTGTTTTTGTCTTGATATGTGATGAGTACATAGAAAAAAGATCTAGTTGTAAATTGTTGCCGATGATTGAAAAAAAAATGAAATCATTTCAACGTAGCCAAGAATGGTGAATGAATTACGAGTTTCGGAATGGAATCATGTACATCTTGAAGATTGACCTGCTAGAGGTTTTTGTCACCTCAAGGGCTTCAAAAAAAATTCTGCGGATATGAAGAAAATGTTATTCTGCTTTTATGCTCGCTAAGCACTAAGAATGTACAACATAATTCCACAGAGAATAATACAAAAAACAATTACATATAAATGCGCAAATACGTGTACAAATGCACGTGTTGTATTTACACGTATGTACCGCACTAATTCACTGCAAATACTACACACAAACTTGGCGTGCATGGTTTTCAAATTACAGCTCGGCGAAGGAATGCTCCATCCATCTGTATATTGAGCGAATTCAAATCACTGTAAAAACCAAGTGTGTTATTCAAACACACATTGAGTGTCTTCTGTGCTTAACGCCATAAGCAAACTATAGATTCGTTGTAGCCGATTTCTACATGTTTTAAAGTGTGTTGAAAATTCTACAGTTTGCTTATGGCATAAAGTCCACCCATGAATTCATTTACTCGCCTATTTATTTCTTCGTTCATCCTAACCATCTATTCATGTAGCCTATCTAATCGTCTGTCCGTACGTTCAAAAAATGAGTATACGCGCGATAGAACGGATAGATGGGTTCAGAATTAAGACGTATAAGCGGTTCAAGTTCCGTGCGTACATCTTATTCCGTCATCCCATCCATTCATTTTTTTCTATCCGTCTGACGATTCGATCCATTATTTTATTCACTGAACTCAATCAATCATCGATCAATGAATCGATTCTATTTAGCCGGTGGGCCAGTCCATTCATAAATGCATCCCGTTCATCGATCCATTTATCTTATTTTGCCATTTCTTTTATTTGTACAATCCAACTCTCCATTCATCACATTCTTTCATCATTTCATCGATTCAATTATTCGATTCGTTCATCGATATATACTGTTCAACTATTTACTGTTCACCCATTTCATTCATCCATCTTTACAGTTCATCTCATTTTATTATCCATTCGTCCTTTTCATCCATTTTCATTCCTAATTTGTACAACCTAGTCATGTATTTCGTTGATCAAATCATTAATCGGTACTCTCCCGTTCTATCCACGGATCGGACTTCTTTCACTATTGATAGAAGACCTGGTTGAATATTGATTTGGATAGCATATTTAATCAACTGTGTCTTCTCGAGCTGTAATTTGAAAACCATGCACGCCAAGTTTGTGTGTAGTATTTGCAGTGAATTAGTGCGGTACATACGTGTAAATACAACACGTGCATTTGTACACGTATTTGCGCATTTATATGTAATTGTTTTTTGTATTATTCTCTGTGGAATTGTGTTGTACATTCTTAGTGCTTAGCGAGCTTAAAAGCAGAATAACATTTTCTTTATATCCGCAGAATTTTTTTTGAAGCCCTTGAGGTGACAAAAACCTCTAGCAGGTCAATCTTCAAGATGTACATGATTCCATTCCGAAACTCGTAATTCATGGTAAATATTTACAATATTCACTTTTGCCAAAAATGATGGGAATTTTTTTTTTTCTTCGGAAACTGGTTGCTTTCATTGCGACAAGTGATATTCCATGGGGGGAGGTTAACATTTCCCATAAATTCCCATGAATTATGGTGTTTTCATGTTAGAGAAAATATTCGGCAAAATCTCGAATATAATGTAAACAATTCCGTTAATTTGTAATATTTAAAGATTTCAAACTTTCAAACACACACACATACACACACAGTCGTGACTGTAGAAACGCTGGCAATAATATGAAAAAATGTCAACAAAGGCATAAGGTACATATTTCTCGCAAGACAGGGAACGGAATAATTGTATAATGTTAACAGTTAGTACGATAAAATCATGTGCGACGGGTGTTCCTTATCGCTTACAGAAGCAATTATAAAATTTGAAATGGAGCCGGAAAGTATTGATTTTTTGAAAAATCATGGTGTGTTTGAAGAGGAAGTGATTTGCAAACAGTGCGAAAATCCTTGCGTCCTGGATAAAAAAGGAAAGTATTGGCATTGCCAAAAGCAGCATGAAAAGCGGATCGGGAAAAAAGTGATTAGATCAAAATGTAATTTCCAACAATCTGTTCAAAGAAATAGCTGGTTCCACAATGCTCACTTGCCTATAAATAAATGTTGTATATTCATTACATACTATATTTTAATCAATCCACCACACCAAACATTTTTAATGAATGAATTTGGGATGAGTTCGAAAACGGTATGTGATTGGAGCAATTTCATCCGAGAAGTGCTAGAATACTGGAGTATTAAAACTTCAATACCACAAATTGGTGGTCCGGATAAAATCGTGGAAATTGACGAGGCCAAATTTGGCAAACGAAAGTATAATAGAGGTCGCATCATCGATGGTGAATGGGTGTTCGGTGGAATTGAACGAGATTCCAAAAACATATTTATGGAACTTGTTCCAAATCGGAGTGCGCAAACTTTATTGCGTATCATAAAAAAAAAAATTTTGCCCGGTACCACCATTATGTCCGATTGCTGGAAGGCGTACAACTGTCTTGATACGGAAGGTGATCAAAGTGAATTTTAATACGCTCATTGGAATGAACGTTTATGATTGTTGACATTACTGTTTACGTTCTGTTTTTATAGGATATAGGCACTTAACAGTGAACCATCAGATGAATTTTGTTGATCCCGATTCTGGTGCATACACTCAGAACATCGAAAGAACATGGCGTGACGCTCGATCTTCAATTCCGAAATACGGTCGTCGAAAATACTTCATGAGCGAGTATATTGCGGAATTCATGTTTCGACGAAATTTCCCTAATCACACCGAACGTCTCCATACTCTATTTACGGCCATGAGAAATATGTACATGGACAACAACAACAACAACAACAGAAACACGACTCACAGACACAGTGACACTGACAGCGACGAGGACAGTGATAATACAAAAGAAACAGAAGGTGTAAGGAAAGAATAGGAAATATAGTTAAAATGCAATAACTTTTTTTTTTGCCTTCCCCCGCGCCGAAATTTAATGTAGGACGATTTGTTATCGATATTTCATCGAAAAAAAATTTGTAGACCACTTTTTAGCAAAAGTGAATATTGTAAATATTTACCGATCTTTTTTCTATGTACTCATCACATATCAAGACAAAAACAAAATAAAACATGTAAATAGGTTTTTATTCGATAATGAATGCCAAAATTTTTCTAGTATGTTTGTTCATTGTTTTTGGGGTGAAGTACCCTTTTCAGTATTACGGAAGAGAAATGGATGTTGATATTTACTTATTTTTTTGGAAATTAAGTATAAACATTTTTTGTTTGGTTTTTTCGAGGTGTAAAAATTGTAATATAATAACAGAAAAAATATTGAATGGTTATTTTATAACTAAGGTCGCGTCTTTTAATACTTGGCGTTCTTTTTTACTTTCTTAAAGTTTTTTGCGATTGATTTCACTTCTTTTTGAAAAACGGCCATACTCACCAACTGTCCTATGGAGTTCAAAAAAATTCTCATTCGGGAACAATGATTAATCAGATATTTTTTGACATAAGTTGAGTAACTTCCTTCATATGATAAAAAACAATCGCAGAGCTAAACAGTAATTTCTTCCATCACTGACGCACAAACACTGCTAAATGAGTATTATACGAGGAAAACAAGTTCTAACAATGAAATGGAAAGAAAATGATAGTTATAAAGAAAATCAATTTTTTTGCAATGTAATATCCGGATGTAAGGTGGTCATTTGGCAACTAAGGTTACAATTTTTTAATATTTGGCGTACATTTTTAATACCTTTCCAAAGTATTACATACAACAATTTTTCAAATTCTAAGCGTAAAATGTTTTTCTCCACAGTGTCAGCCCCCTTCGATATTACTCTTGAATTTTTATCAAAAACTACTTCCATTTTCATTAAAAACTTTGATGATGGGGAAATCGTTCGTTGTATTTTTTATAATTGAACTGTGGATTTTTTTTACTATTAATCATGCACTAATCTCTGAAAAATCATACAAACCGAATGGATAAGTGGGTCAAATTTTTCGTTTTGGCAGATGCTTTCATTGAAAAATATGTCAACAATTGTTTAAAGATTACGTAAATCAATTTTTAAATTACAAGCAAAAAATGTTTTTTCCCGCGGCGATAGTCCCTTTTAATTTTGCTGTTAAATTTTCATAGGAAACTATTATTCATTCAATGCATTTCAAGACTAGTATAATCGTGGGGAAATATTAGTCTAATCAACAACAAAAATGTTTATTAAAATTAACAATTCGAAAAATAGAACTAGCTATTTTCTCATGTTTGTACTTCGCTTAAAATTTATTAATTGAATTATGCTTCCGTACAAACATTGAAGAAACAAATTAATTAGTACAAGCGCTATGAAAAAAGGTTATTTTATCTTAGGATAAAAAAAGGTAGGTGATGTAAACTTCGAATAATTTTTCATATAGTTTTAAACAAAGTACATTTCAGAACAAAAATGTTAACCTCCTAGACGATTCGCTTTGTTCGAGTTTTCAAGGAGCTATAGATAATAGATTGTAAAAAAAATCGATATTTTAATTATAATTATAATATACAACGAATGATTTCCCTACGATCACACTTAAAATATGCTTAAAATTTCTCAAAACAATAATAGTTTTTTTTATAAAAAAAATAACAAAAACCAAAATACTAAACTAACTAAAATAACAGAAATAACAATAATGAGAAAGAGAGCGAGCGCGCTACGAGCGAGAGAGAGGGGACGAAGATTCGCGCGCTGTCTCTCTCACTCAGCGGCGCGCGATAAAAGGGGGTATAAGCCTCGTTCAGCGGGACTGGGTGACGGAAAGCAGAGAAATGTACATTCTTATCAAAAGGACATGTGTCTCACCTATTCAAGCGTGACTTACGCCCGTTTGTCTCCAGGAAGACAGATTATCCCCAAACATTCGATTTTAATTCATTAAATCAAGAGACTCGGTAGAGTCTCGGGACAAGTACATTGACAGTTCTGTCGTCTGCTGGCCCGAGGCTCGCCGAGACTATATTATCTCTGAATAAAACGATTCGCGGTGGTGGGGGTAAAATTGGCATATCATTTTATTCATTTACGAAGCACGGGAATCATTTGATGGCTTGAAAATTTAACTGGAGACTAATTAAGAAATTCTCTTTCGATTGAGCCCAAAATCAGCATGATCGGTGGCGTAGTTGCTGAGAAAAAATTTTGCACAGGCTCAAGATTATGTAAAAAATACTAACACATCGAAGGATTCGACGTATCTGTATATGACACAATCAAAGGCGTTTTGATGCCCATCAAAACCCATTTACATGAAAGCCGGTCTCTAGCGACGAGAGCAACGAGCTGCGATTGGTCACAACTACTCTTCTCTCTCTTTTCTCGTTACCGACACAGCGGAAAGTTCTCTCTCTTTTCTCGGTACCGACACAGCGGAAAGTTTGAATGGAGTTTCGACACAACGAAGTAGTGCGGGACGTGCGAGCAATGAATAAAACGATTCACGGTGGTGAGGTAAAAACTGAAATTCATTTTCTTTAATTACGAAGCTCAGGAGGCATATGATGATTTGAAAATTGAACGGGAGATTTATTACGAAAAAATACTTCGATTGAGCCTTAAATCAGCACGATTGATGCCGTATTTGCTGAGAAAAAACTTTGCACAGGCTCAAGATTATGCTAACATCGAAGTATTGGCTTGTCTGTATACGACAAAATGAAAGGCCTCTTGACGCCTTCCGAGCTTGTGATTGGGCATTCCGTTTCATCTTTCTCTACCTATACCGCGCAAAGTCTGAACGGAGTTTTCGAAGTGAGAATAAGTGCTTATACGCGAGACGTGTTTGTGGATAAATTCGGGGAAAAAAAATATTTCGCGATCTGTGAATAAATAAATAGTTCGAAGTACCCATACCGCGGAAAGTCTGAACGGAATTTTCGAAGTGAGCAGTGCTTACGCGGGTCCTGTTGTGGATAAATTCGGGAAAAATATTATTTCGCGATCTATGAATAAATTTATTCACAGATCGCGAAATAATTTTGGATCGTACGCGTACGATCCAAAAATGATTTCTTTAATATAAATTCAATGACAGCAATTTAGAGTTTCATCAAATTCACGTATTTTTTATTTTTTTCCCCCTTTCGATCGCGACTAATTAGAATCTCGTGGCTTAAACAGTATTGAAAATATGAATGTTTTTTCACGAACATTTGTGAGGTTATAAATATCGTGGTTAGGTTCGATCGACACTTGGTTACAGTAATAATAAGAAAGTGATGGTGTGAAAATAGTGAAGTGCTTTTAATCAACTTTCGAACAGTGCTGAAATGAATATGCATTTTTTTATTATTGTTAACCCTGCACTTTTTATTTTCCACACTTAACTCTACGACGGAATTTCTCTTTCGCGATTAAATGTTCCTCGTATAAGATTTCTTGAGAAATCATTCTTTTCGATTCTTTGATAACTATGAAATGGTATACGTTGAACTGTTAATCGTGATTGGTGTGAGTCGATGTAAATTTGGAAAAGAAACTCTATAAAACTAATAATGAGTGTCAAAAAAATGTATATGGCAAAGTTTGTTATTATCATGTCGAGTTTTGAGCAGTGTTTAATAAATATTTTTTTTAACTCTACACCGTTGACAATTTATTTTATTGGTCCCTTTCCTCTTTATTATAAAATGTTCCTCGCTTGCCATAATAAGATTTGTACATCATGAAATGTTTCTTGCATGATAATTGTTGATCCATTTCAAAAGATTTTCGACGTCGTTTTTCTATCCAAAATATGGTGTAGAATCATCTTGCGTTTGCTGAATTAATAGTCAAATACACTGTCAACCTGCATGTGGATATATATGGATGCCTCTGGATGATAACCGCAGTAAGTAATGATATATCTTTATGTCAAAAGGCTATGGCGGTATATACTCCATATCCTATAAAAATTTGTATCTTTGGATTGCAATGAATGCCTATAGACTCTGAAAATTCTGTGAAGCGACAAATGTACCAAGTATTTCCACTTTTTGGCTCCGATTGTAGCATTATGAATTGAACATTTTGTTATGAAAATTCTTTGGTTGCTCATTTGTCAATGGGATCAAAAATATTGTCTTCGGAACACCATGAATATATGCAAAATTTCAGAATTTTGTTTGGCTCAATATGCTCTACATTTTTTCACATCCCCGCTTTAGTTGTAGCATAATGAATTTTAAAAAACTGTTTCAGAAAGTCTTCTGATGTGTTTTTTCTGACATTATCAAAATTTATATCTTTGGATTACAACGAATGCTTACAAACTTCGGAAATTGTGTGAAGCGACAAATGTACCAAATACTTCTACTTTTTGCCTCCGATTTTAGCATTATGAATTGAACTTTTGTTATGAAAATTCTTCGGTTGCTCATTTGTCGATGGAATCAAAATTATTGTCTTCGGAATGCCATGAATATATGCAAAATTTCAGAATTTTGTTGGGCCCAATGTGCGCTACATTTTTTCAATTCCGTAATTTAGTTGTAGCATAATGAATTTTGAAAAATTGTTTCAGGAAATCTTCATATGTTTTTTTACTGATATTATCAAAATTTGTATCATTGGATTGCAATGGATACCTACAGACTTTGGAAATTCTGTAAAGCAACAAATGTACCAAGTATTATCACTTTTTGGCTCTGATTGTGGCATTATGAATTAAAAATTTTGTTATGAAAATTCTGCGGTTGCTCATTTATCAATGGGATCAAAATTATTGTCTTCGGAACGCCATGAATATATGCAAAATTTCAGAATTTCATTCGGCTTTATTGAGCTATATTTTTTCACTTCCCCACTTTAATTGTAGCATAATAAATTTTGAAAAATTGTTTCAGAAAGTCTTCTGATGTGTTTTTACTGATATTATCAAAATTTGTATCATTGAATTGCAACAGATACGTACAGACTTTGAAATATCTGTGAAGTAACAAGTGTGCCCAATATTTCCACTTTTTTGCTGGAATAGTGGCATTATTAGGACTTGAAAATTTTATTATGAAAATTCTTCGCTTGCTCATTTTTGGATGGGATTAAAATTTGGCTTCGAAAAAGAATGGCTACATGCAAAGTTTATAAACTTTATTGAGCCCAATGTGTGGTATGCTTGAGTTGTGGCATGATTAATTCAAAAAATTGTCAGAAAGTCTTTGGTTCCTTTTTTCTGGAAGTATAGAAATATGTTTCATTGGAACGCACCGTATACTTACAAACTTTGGAAATTTCCTGGAGCAACATGTGTGCTCAGTATTTCTGCTTTTTGGCTGCTATTGTGGCATAACGAATTGAAAAATATTTTCAAAAAGATTTGCTCTACGGATGCTCTGGTTGTGATGGTACGAAAATTTGCACGAAGATAATGCAACTGGTACAACTCAACTCGATCCATTTTCTTGGGCACAGTACTGATCTAAGTTTGCCCGCTTTGTTGAATTTATTGTTTTAAAATATCCACAACATACTTTCTGAACTTTTCAAAATTCAAAGATAATATTAAAATATCTGTAAGTTCTAGTTTTAAGGCTTTCACGGCCATTATTGTTATAAATATCAAAATTTGCATCAAAATTTGTATCATGGGAATGTAGCCGATACCTACAAACTTTTAACATTTTGTGAAGCGCCAAGTATTTTCACTTTTTGTCTCTGATTGTGGCATTATGAATTGAAAAATTTATTACAAAAAGTCTTCGGCTGCTCATTTTTGGATGGGATTAAAATTTCTATCCTCGGAACGCAATAGATACATCCAAATTTTCTGAACTTTGTTGGGCTTAAAGTGCACTATGTTTTTTCACTTTTCCACTTTAGTTATAGCATAATAAATTTAAAAAGTTGTTTCAGAAAGTCTTCGGGTGCTCTTTTTCTGATAGTATCAAAATTTGTATCATTGGAATGTAGCCGATATCTACAAATTTTGACCTTTTTGTGAAGAGGAGACATGTCTTGTGTGCTAAGTATTTCCACTTTTTAGCTCTGATTACAGCATAATAAATTTAAAAAGTTTTATTCTAAACGCTTTCCTCTACAGTCGCTTTGGTTTGTTCAATATATTGTTTTGGAGTTTCCATAACATACTATTTGAACTTTTCTATATTCAATGAGAATATTGAAATAGTTGTAACTTTTTATTTCCTTGGTAGTAACTTCTTCAATGGTATTGAAAAATAATCATGATTCCACCTTGTTAATAAAAAAATTGTTTTAAAAAACAAAAAACTCCCGACTGCTATAATATATATAACTTCATAAAAATATATTTTTATAAAATATTTATAAAAAAGAATGAAAGAAATTTCCAAAAAAATATTTATTTTGAAACCCCCCCGCCAAAAGTAGATAGTAGTGAACTTGAAAAAGTGTGAAATAAAAATTGATCAGAAATAATACATATAGATAAAAAATCATTCAATTGGTTAGTGTAACTCCATCGAAATTCAATTTTTATGGTTAATGTTAATTGACGGTAGGATAAGTTATTTACATGCGAAAAATAAAAATCAAAAAGTAATTATCAAAGTTAAATAATTGTACGAAAAATGTAGATGATTAAAAAAATGTACAATTTACATAAAATTAACAAATGTTATAATTATAATCGAATTTAATTGTGGTCGGGAGAAGTCTCTAAGTCATTAAATGAGAAATGGAGACGTCTCCCGACCACAATTAAATTCGATTATAATTATAACATTTGTTAATTTTATGTAAATTGTACATTTTTTTAATCATCTACATTTTTCGTACAATTATTTAACTTTGATAATTACTTTTTGATTTTTATTTTTCGCATGTAAATAACTTATCCTACCGTCAATTAACATTAACCATAAAAATTGAATTTCGATGGAGTTACACTAACCAATTGAATGATTTTTTATCTATATGTATTATTTCTGATCAATTTTTATTTCACACTTTTTCAAGTTCACTACTATCTACTTTTGGCGGGGGGGTTTCAAAATAAATATTTTTTTGGAAATTTCTTTCATTCTTTTTTATAAATATTTTATAAAAATAAGTTTTTATGAAGTTATATATATTATAGCAGTCGGGAGTTTTTTGTTTTTTAAAACAATTTTTATTTCACACTTTTTAAAATTCACTAGTATCTACTTTTGGTGGTGGGTGTTAAGTTAATTCATTTTTTTTAATATTTACTTCATTTTTTTTTGAAACATTTAAAAAAAAATTAAATTAAAAAAATATATTTTTTATTATTAATGTTTATTTTTATGGATACAGCTTTTCTTCAGTAAACGTTCGTCGAATATATAAATCCAAAGTTTTGTTTTTCCCGATTTTATTGTGATTTTTTGTCAGATTTATATGTACTTCCGTAAAAAGTTATCTTTTTTTACACATTTTCTCCATTCTACGTTTGTTGAATTTATAAATTTAAAGTTTTGTTTTTCCCAACTTTATTCATTTTTTTGTCGGATTTATACTTAAAAGAAATACTGTTGCTAAGTTCGATTAGTTGAAAAATTGTAACCTATAATTTTTCAAACTTCACGTTTATGTATTTCTTTTTTAAATCAGTTTGTGTGCGTAGTAATAATAACTTGTTTTTTGTCAAACTGACACTCAAATAACTTATTTTCTTTCAAATTTGTACTAATAAAATATTGACAAGTTCGCTCATTAAAAAAATGATGTAATTTTCTATAATGCTATAAAGTTCTGTTAAAATTCACTTTGCATGATGAAAAAATTAAACACGGTTTTATTTATAAGCTCATTCTGTGTACGCACTAAAAAATAAAATTACTAATAAAATTTCACAAAAAATGTTATTGGAATCTTTTTATTAAAAATATAATTTTGTTCACTTGTACATTTGCTAAATTAAAAAATTTAAAGTTTTGTTCTTCCCAATTTGTTCGTTTGTCAAATTTACTATTAAAATCTATATGTTGATCAGTCTACTTGAAAAAATAAAAAAAATCACTGTAACTTTCAATAACGCAATAAAATTTCATGTTTATATATTTCCGTTGTCGATTTCGTTCATTGTTGTTGCTTTGAGTTCGTAGCACTTTACACGGCTTTTTATTACTCTTATTTTTAAATTCACTTTGTGTGTCACGCAGTAATAAAAAATAATAAATAAAAAAAAAATAAGAGTAAGAAAATCACTATACACAAAACTTTATTACATTAAATAAAAATAATGATCGCAGCGAAACGCATAACCTAAAAAAAAAGTCGAGGACTACCTTATTCGATATGGCAAAATGAGTTTGAATGTGAATATTAATAATTTCAGCGAGTTTGCAATAGATTTTAACAAACTATGTCGAAGAACACTGTCTGCCACACACAGGAAATACATGCAATTACATGCAGTATATAGACGAACTGTATAGACCACGGTTATAGACAGAGGCGCGCCGGTTCGGATTGAAATTAGCAACGCACAAGGGTGTGAATTTGGCGATAGTCGAATAAGGGTCCCCTTTCGATATGGCAAAATGCGTTTGAATGTGAATATTAATAATTCTTAATTATTTCAGCGAGTTTGCAATAGAATTGAACAAACTATGTCTAAGAACACTGTCTGTCACACATGGAAAGTACATGCGAAAATTGGTCAAGACAGTTGTCACCGTTTCGGAGAAAAGTGGTGACAAAGAAATAGCCCCAATCAGCTGATCGCAGTGAAACGCATAACTCCCGACTTTTTGCCCTGCGGGCAGTCGGGAGTTAAAAATAAGAATGAAAAAATGCGTGAACTTTTTTCACAATAGATTCGATGTTTTCTCTAAACATACATGAAACGGGTTTTTTATTTCATCATTAATCAAAAATGAAAAATTTCGAAAAAAATCGCCCCATTTTTATCAACAAGCTGAAATAAGCGTAATATTTTTTACCACAAATCTACAAATATAACAAGGAAATACTGCTATTTAATATGTTTCTTTGATAAACACAAATTCAAATAGCTACAAATTCTATGGAAAAGTTCTGGCTCTTCTAATCTTGCTCTCAAAAGCTAAATAAATTAAATAAATTTTTGTATCAGACTCCCAGTTCCCGACTTATTTTAGCCTGATTCCAGAAAGATAAATCGAAAGGTCAAAAAAATTTGACTGGCTCGAGAATAAAAAAAATGCCAAATTGAAAATTCCAAAACACGTGCCCCTTTATTTCATGGGGAAAAAACCTGACTCGAAGTAGAAGGGGTCAGGGTTTGGAAATGAAAAAGCGATAATTTCCCAATACAACCTTTTTCTAATCTATATAAAGCGAGATGTTTGAAAAGAAAGAGAAAAAACGAATCATATCACGCATAAAAATCCCCCTCGGGGAAGAAACCTGGACAAGTACATTTGTTGACCGCCGTTCCCATATTTTTTTCACGAATATACATACACTGCAAAAACCTGTTCTCGCAAAAATCCCTGAGAAAATCAAACCCTATCAAAAAGTAAGAAAAGTGACCACTCTCAAAAAATGTATCAAATAAATTCAAATCACACAAAACAAAATGAGTTAATTCTCGCGAAAAGCTAAGGTTGGGTTTCGCAAAAAGTTATAAAATAAATTGAGCTATACCAAAATATATGTGCCCAGTACGGGAGGCTTTATCGTGTGAAAAAATCTTCAAATAATGTTGAATGTTGATAGAGAAAAGAATCAAGTTCGAAAATGCAGTTGTTTTACCAACCAGAATGAAAATAAAAACTCTGTATCAATAAGGGTCCGAAGCAAAAAAAGATTGCAAACGAAAAAAAATTAGACGAAAAAGAATTTCGGCCGAAGTACTTGGCGAGGTTGTCACCATGACCGATACATTATGTAAATTAAGTGAAAAAACATTTGTCGAGTACTTCGGCCGAATTTTTTTTCAATCTAATTTTTTTCTATGTTTTATAAAATAATTTGTAAGTCAAGGATGATGCATCATATTCTTCCGTCATTTCATCTTTGAAAGAATAATAATTCTGAGGCTCCTGATAGTAAAGTTAAATATAATTATCTATTTATAGCTTAGATCGAAATTGCTAATATCCTCGCTGCCTTTTCGCCCCTGAATGCCTTATTCTAATACACAACTTGAAAGCTAATGATAAAGTATTTAATTTTCTGGATTTTCGCCTTGGGGAAAAATTGGTATTTGAGGTCTCTTCTAGAACACCTTCCTGCCAAGCTATAATCAAATAATAACCTATCAACGAATTACTAACATCTCGAGAAAATACTTCGAGTCTGTAGTTAACTCTTTTGAAAACATTATAACTTTTTTTCTTATCACAGGAACGAAACGCTCCTATATTTAAACAATCTCAATAACAAGGAATTTATGGTAGAAAATCTGTATCATTCTCTTATGTCGAATTAGTAGTGTGAGCAATACTGACTCCTGACATTGAAATAAGTCGATGATGTAATGATGTAGACACGTTGTAAGTTTTTTTGTTCTATACAGGCTCTATTGGAGTTTATATAAAGCGAAATATATGAAAATATTATAGAAAAAAGTGATATCAAATAGCAAAAATCCCCTCCCGGGGGAAAAAAAACTTGGACAAGTACATTGGTGGTCCCTCGTTTCCCTATGATATCACAAAAAGTCCAAAACCCCACTTAAATTTTTTTTTTTAATGTTTACTAATTTTATTCATATTCCGAAGGGAAACCAACCATATAGATCACGAAATAACCGGCCAAAAAACCAGACTTCACAATAATTGTTACTTTGAATTTATTTCCACAGAACAAAACAAGAATCAAAACATTAAAAAATCAAAATTATCAAGATCAGAAAAACACCACTTATAATTGGTGTGTAAGAAGTATCAATAGTCTAGAAAAAAATGAAGAAAGATCGATATCTAAGTTACGTGCAGCAGTAAAATTTATGATATCAGTACTAGGACAAGTATTTCTTTGATGACTGAGAAGATATCAATATGGACGTACCGGCAACGTAGGGCATGCAGTTGGTGCATTGCTTCTGGGATCTCCTAAGTCGAATAGCTACTTTTGTTTTGGCTATGGCGTGACCAATGTTGCCAAATAGTATTTACTTACATGACCTAATGAAACAACATTGCCTGCGCCGTGGCTAAAATAACGAAAAACAAGCAGGAACAGCAAGTTTCGTATAAGATCCCGTGCTTTTGTAATGTTAAAAAAAACATTAATTTATGTCTGTACATGATAGCACAGTTTTGTTTGATTGGTAATAATTTGATGAACGTTCACCACCGTACGTTGAACGTATACGCACAGAGTACTTGTCCGGCCCATAACTTTTTATTAAAATTGCTCATTCCAGTAAAAATCAGTGGTCTCCCTCAAAAGTCAAGGGTCATAAATACGCACTTTTTCATTATTGGTAATATCTTATTTAATTTTTATTTTTTATGATTAATCCCGCATAATGGTTTAAATTCTCTTTTTCAAAACATAAAAGGCTATTTTGATAGTTGGCGCCCAAGAACATCAAAATGAAACGAACGGAGGGGGATTATTTTGTGTGAAATTTGCGTGATCTTAAAAGTTTAGATACAAATTTGACGGTGCATTCAGAGCCCACATTGATCTTTTGACCATTAACCAGTGGTTACTTAGATCTTCTACTAATAAATAGTAGCTTTCCAAAATATAATAACTTTCGTTGCTGGCAATAATAACTTTCGAAAGTATGATACGCTACATTGCTGGCAATAGTTTACTGACAATGAGTCGTATCTTCAGAAATTTCATAATTGACTGCACCTTATGTTAATGTAATTTTATGATGACTACGAACACCATTTTATTCCGATTGAATAGACGTCGAATGTTGTTTATGATACAAGGCCATTCTGAAATTCGCAGAAGAATTCATTTTCTTGTAAATTTCTGACGGCGAAAAGCAACGCATGCAACGAAAAACACCTCCAATTTTATTTTCACTTGAATGAGCAATTTTAATAAAAAGTTATGGGCCGGACAAGTACTCTGTGCGTATACGTTCAACGTACGGTGGTGAACGTTCATCAAATTATTACCAATCAAACAAAACTGTGCTATCATGTACAGACATAAATTAATGTTTTTTTTAACATTACAAAAGCACGGGATCTTATACGAAACTTCCTGTTCCTGCTTGTTTTTCGTTATTTTAGCCACGGCGCAGGCAATGTTGTTTCATTAGGTCATGTAAGTAAATACTATTTGGCAACATTGGTCACGCCATAGCCAAAACAAAAGTAGCTATTCGACTTAGGAGATCCCAGAAGCAATGCACCAACTGCATGCCCTACGTTGCCGGTACGTCCATATTGATATCTTCTCAGTCATCAAAGAAATACTTGTCCTAGTACTGATATCATAAATTTTACTGCTGCACGTAACTTAGATATCGATCTTTCTTCATTTTTTTCTAGACTATTGATACTTCTTACACACCAATTATAAGTGGTGTTTTTCTCATCTTGATAATTCTGATTTTTTAATGTTTTGATTCTTGTTTTGTTCTGTGGAAATAAATTCAAAGTAACAATTATTGTGAAGTCTGGTTTTTTGGCCGGTTATTTCGTGATCTATATGGTTAGTTTCCCTCCGGAATATGAATAAAATTAGTAAACATTAAAAAAAAAAATTTAAGTGGGGTTTTGGACTTTTTGTGATATCATAGGGAAACGAGGGACCACCAATGTACTTGTCCAAGTTTTTTTTCCCCCGGGAGGGGATTTTTGCTATTTTATCATATCTCATGTAAGATTGGCTAAACGGATCTACTTACAACAAAGACCAATAGAAAGAGAAAAATCGAAAAAAATTCGTCACAAATATTCAAATTTTTTACTCAAACGGTTCGTCCGTGAGAGCGATTTAAAAACGCTATGACGTCATAAAACCGGCATATTCGTGTATATATAAAAGTGCGGCAGGGCTCGCGCTGACTTTTTCTTTTAATACTTGGCGTTGAGCCGCTACCGCGTCTCTTGATTTGAATAAAAAAATGATAATTCAGGGTACAGGAAGGGAGGACAAAACAATAAGGATGTGTCAAAAACTAAAAGCGACAGCTGACGGAAAATCTGAAGACAGGACACAATTTTTTCGGAATCATTATACTTGCACTGAAACTTCACTCATATTCAAATTAATATAACTTAAACAGAGTTAATAATAAAATTTAAATTCAAGACGAAAATTTAAAAAATTATGTTTCCCTCACATTTTATCGCATATTACTACTGTTACGTCACGGTTTTATGTCCGCCAGATTGTGGAAGGTAATGACAAAATGTCGAACAAATTAGGAGGACTGACCCGAGTAACGGTCTGCTTGAGGTTCCTATGTTTAGAGGGGGAGATTTACCCTCCGGGATTGGAACCGGGTGCGTTGACGATTTGCGATCTTAATAAGGTTGGAAAAAGGGTGAGGAAAATAGGCAAAAAAATAATAGTGAAGTAGCGAGCACTTACCTTTTCCTCGTAGCAGTGAAGCGTAGAGGGTGATGAGTTACCTACGGTGTAGATGGAGGTGTTTCGAAATCAAATGACTTAGGGGTCGGAACCCTAATAACCGTTGAAGCTTCTGATGAGGCCGGTGAGCCGGGGTAGTATCCCTCTGGAATATCGCCAATGTACGGGACCAGGGGACGCCCGGTCGGATGTTCGTCGGTGATCAAATAGACGGTGTTGATGAGAGTCGTAACGCGTACGATTTTGACGATTGGTCGCGAAGGGCCCTCCAGTTCGATAAATTTGGAGGGGTTTTGACTGTTCGAAGTTTAAAGTTTTACCGCGAAAATAATCGGGAACTTTTCGGGAACGATCGGGTACCTAATGGTGGAAAAACTTGTACACAACGACGTTTCGAGTATTGGCGAAATGGAGTGTGCTGGACTCCCCTTTTATTTTAAACAAAAACGGCCACAATTACAGCCTGGTGGCTGAATCGTATGAGAGCGACTGAATTGTCGCGATGGTTACATTAGTTCACGCGCGGCGAGTTTCGGCGAGATCGTCGAGATACAAAATAAACGCCACGAATTTTGACGAAACCGTCGATATTACAAAAATAAGACGCGTAAATCGAAACGTTGAAATAACGAAAATGAAACAACGCGCAAATCGGAGCGTTGAAATTACAAAAATGATAAAACGCGCAAATCAGAGCGTTGAAATTACAAAAATGATAAAACGCGCAAATCAGAGCAACTGACGTATCGAGAGCGAATGACGGTACGAATATGTTCGAGCATTACCGAACTATGAACGTGATCGAATCGAGAACCTCGGCGTTGAATTACTCGCGGGATGAAAACGCACACGAGTCCGGACCGCGAGTCGTCGAGATCGAATTCCACTCAAACTATTATTTAAAAGACACTTGAAAAGCGTGGATGATCCAAATTTCTATGAGTTCGGAATTTTACTTCGATTAATTGAAGGAGTTATGAGATATGAGACTAAAACAAACTTGGAGTTCGAATTTAAATTTTAGGGGGTGAGCTCTACTTGGAATTCGGTTTGTGAATCTTTTAAAATTGCCAAAAATTAATGTAAAAATGTCGAAATGAAAATAATCTCGCGATCAGTTTTCAAATGAAAATAAATTCACCTTGAAAATGGAGTTACAATTTATCGGGATAAAAATGACTCGAAGATTTGACCTGAATTGTTGGAATGGAATCTACCTGAAAATTCGAACTCAACTGTCGAAAGAAATTTATTTGAAAGATTAATTGAAATTTAATTGAAATTTACTTGGAAATTTAGTTGGAAATTCACTTGAGGGTTTAATCGAAAATTAAATTGAAATCTTATTGAAAGTTTAGTTGAACACGTAATTGGAAATTTAATCGGAATTTATTGGGCTGAAAAATGGTTTAGAAATCGAAATTGAATTGAAATAGATTCACTCGAAGGTTAAATTTCAAATTATCGAAATAAAATCCGTTTGATAAATCGGCAAAATAAATTCACTCGAAAATTAAAGTTCGAACAGCTGACATAAAAATTCACCGGACAGCTGAATCAAAAGTTTGCGAAATAGATTCACTTGGAAAACAAATTCTGGCTAATTCAAAAATAAGATTCACTCGAAAAATAAAATTATATTCACTTGAAACAAACTTCGAATGGTTAAGGTGAAATTTAATTGGACATAAATTTATATTCGCTCGGAAATAAAACTCGAATAACTAACATTAAATGTGATTGAAAAGAAATATATTCCGAATAATTGGGAGAAATTCACTTGAAGATTAAAATCGCTAATAATCGTAGTAAGATTCACTTGAAAATAAAATGAAGTTAAATTATGAAATTCACTCGAAGAACAAATTCGAATAATAAAGTTCGCTCAAAGAAATGAATTTCGAATTATAAATTTCACTCGAAAAATATGAAGTTCGATTGGTGATCAAAATTCAAATTCTCATTTATTTAAACTCCGAATGATCGAAATAAAATACACTTGAAAAAATAAATCTCGAATAAGTGAAATAACGCGGACTTGGAATTTAAATTTCGATTTAACGAAATAAATTCAAGCTCCGGATTTCTAGTTCGGATTGTTAAAATAGATTTGGAGATTAAACTTCGAATTATCGAAATGAACTCAAATCTGCGATTTTGATTCGAAATTGTTGAAGATTAATGGAATAAACTTACTTGAGAATTATGGTTTCGGAAAAAATGATGAAAGGATTCTCGAACGGCGCGCGCTTCGGAACCCGTCGGAACGATAATCACAATCGCGCGTCGAAGAACTGCGAAAACACCGAAGATCCTCGACACGAATTATTTCTTAGAAATTTCGAAAATCGTTTTGATAAACGCGACCACAATACAAAAGTTGCTCGGATTTTAACACAAAAATACAAAATAGGTAATAAGAAGAGTCTTTGAGTCGGTACCGATCCTCAACCACACACGTTTCCCGGATATGCTCGCGAGTTCTGACTATGTCCGACGCGAAAAATGGTTAGAGAAAAATTACTAACTCGGAAGTGCTCGGAAAAGAATATGTTTGACGAGTAATCAAGTGCGACGGGCGAGTGAAGATCGAAGACTGACTAATTGTTTTACATTTCTCGACTCCTTCGGCTCCAAAGTGGAGGGGGTCCTTACTTTTCTTAGCGGATTATCCCACGGTATCTAGGGTGTTTAGGCCGACCGTGCACGCAGACCGGATGCTGATAGTGCAAGAAATGTCACTGGAGCTCCACGCGCGACGCTCCAGTCTGGGCAGACGCTTCATTCGACACCGGATGGCGATAAGAAAACTGCGTTGCCTTTCGGCATTCGGTGGTCCGATGTAATCAGATATCTAGGGAGACTGTAGCACAGAGTTGCGAAGTCTGCTACGGGACGTTGCAAATTCTGTTTTGAATGTGAAAATTTATACCGGCCGGCTCAAAACTCCCCCGCTACCGCGAGTAAACCAAAAACTGAACGTAAAATTACGCGAGTAACGCTAAATTGAGACTAATTCTAGGGTTTTGTTATTATTACGAAATACTTTTTATAAGTTGAGAAAAAGATAAAATTTGATTTTATGGGTTAAACCCGAGGACGTAACACTACAAAATACGCGCGCTGACGGTCTCGCAGGAGAGCAGCCATCTCAAATATCTACGAAGATGATTGACTGGCATTCAGCGAGATTACACAGCGGTGACAGAACGTGTCCAAAATTATACTGATCGACATATAAATGTCATCCTTATATTTGTAGAAAAATTTATACAAAAACTTCATTTTTTTTTAGTAAAAAATAAAGAATAACACAGTGTTAGAGCGCGCGATACAGAAAACATAAGATATTTTCATTCATTATTTATTGAAAACAAATGAGAAAGAGATAAAACGCGCGCGGCATCTGCGCTGTATTTGTTTTTTTTTTACTCTTACTCATTGTCAATAACACGCGATATCATATATTATATATTAATATTTTAATTATTACATGTGGTTATATTATTACATGTGGTTTATTTCTCATGTGTATACATATCAAGAGACGCGGTAGCGACTCGATAGTTAGTGCATACAGGAAGTACAGGAAGAAATGCTACGCGTATTAATTAATTCATGTAATTTAAACCAATTTTAAACAACTGAAAAAAAAGTGAAAAACGACCACGTTCAAAAATGTATACAAGGTCCGAAAAAAATCGTAAAAGTATTTAAATAACCCAGAATGAAGCTGTATATGCCCTCTTCAAAACCTTGTTTGCAAAATTGGAATATCTACTTTTTTGGCAGAGCAATCGAACTTTTAGTGCGGCTCCAAATTTTACGATTTCGGCCGGCATATATATATAGAGCGCGAAACAGCGGGAAAGAGAAAGCGCGCTATACAAGCGAGAGAGAGGGGACGAGGTTTATCGCGCTGTCTCTCTCACTCAGCGGCGCGCAAGGAGAGGGTAGCCTCGTTCAGTGGGCAGCGAGACGGACAGTAGAGAAATGTAGATTATCGTTAAAAGGGCGTATGTCCCGCCCATTCGAGCGCGACTTATACCTGTCTGATCCTAAGAATCCTAAGAAAAGCACAGTATCCCGGAATGTTGGATTTTATGTCGCTAAATCATCATATCCCAAGATTGGCTGGACGGATTTACTTGCAACAAAGAGCAATAGAAAGAGAAAAATTGAAAAAAATCGTCACCAATATTCAGATTTTTTGATCAAACGGTTCGTACGTCAGAACGGTTTGAAAACGCCGTGACATCATAAAACCGGCATATTCGCGTATATAAGAGTGCGGTAGGCCTCGCGCTGGCTTTTTCTTTTAATACTTGGCGTCGAGCCGCTACCGCGTCTCTTGATTAGCCCCAGAAATCCTCGCAGCTGTTTTAAATTACTTGGCGCGGGAAAGTCATGGACAGCTTTTATTTTCTCCGGCTATGGTTTGATACCTTCTGTCGTGAGTATGTGCCTGAGAAAAGGCATTTCTTTATGGAAAAATGCTGATTTCTTAAAGTTTAGTGTCATTCCGTGTTGATCAATCCTTTGGAATAATTGAGCGAGATGTCCGATATGGTCGATTGGGTTTTTCGATACACACAGCAAGTCATCGACGAATTTTATGACGGAATTTCCTAGATTTTGTAGGATAATATCCAATGCTTTAATAAGGCTTGCGGTGCTTGTTTTTAGCCCGAAGGGTGTTACTGTAAATTGATAACATTTGCCCTCGTGCATGAAAACCGTATATTTTCTCGACTCTTCATGAAGCGGTATTTGCCAAAAACTACTTGTCATGTCTAAACTTGACATGACCTTAATACCACTACATATTTTAAAAATCTCGTCTGTAGGTGGTGCTGAATCGTGGTCTTCCACCAAATAGCTATTCAGTTGTCTTGCATCTAAACATAGCCTTACCGTACCATCCTTTTTAATTACTGTTACTAAAGGGTTGATAAAACGGCTAGTTGCTCTTTCTATAACCCCGTGGCCAAGCATGCGATTGATTTCGTCGTTTACTTTGCTTCTGAATTGCATCGGTACAGGATATGATCGATGCATATATGGTTCTGGATCTTTCATAACTAATTTATGAATGAACGCTGACATTCTCCCTGGTCTTTTTGTAAAGATGTGTCGGTATTGGAAAATTAGATTTTTGAAAGGTCTCTTCATCTCATTTGGCATGCACTCTGTTTCTTTGAGTTTTTCGTCCACCTGTTGTTCCATGAGTCCTTCTTCTTCGTTACTTGTTGTTGATTCAATAACCCTTAAATCTCTTTCTTCTTCTAATTGTTCTGCGATGTCTCTTTTTACGAATGGTATCCACACTCCTTCATTTAATTGAAGAACCTCTTTTTTATTCACGAGGATCATTCCGAGAGTGGCATTAATTTCAATTTTTAATTGCATCATTCCATCAATTCCGAGAAATGCATCCCGACGTAGTTTTGGAACGATCATGAGTTGTAATACTCCTTTGGTGCCGTGGGTTCGAGCCTCGACCATAATTTGGATTTTTATTCGACCATTGTTACCGCTAAAAGCCCCTTTTACTTTACCCCCGACCATCGGTAGACGAGGGCATCCTTCAAATTGCTTCTCCATTCTTTTATAAAATTCTTCGGATATGCATCGCTTCCACTATCGACAAGCATTTCGGTCTGTATACTTACTAGGGTAATTTTTATCACCGGGCATTTGGGATATATCTCATTATCATGGAATTTTATTAAGCCTTCCTCCATGAGATAATCCCGTGGGCTTTCGAACGTAGTTTCCATGATTTTATGTTTCTTTTCATTTTCATAATATTTTGGAGACCATCCTTTGATTTTCTTTTCTTTCTTTTCGAATTTTTCCAGGACGACCACTTCTTTTATTTCGAATTTTTCCTTCTTTCGATTTTTTATTCGTTCGCGTTTTTGTGCATTCTTTTTCTTTCGCTCGTTGATATCGTCCAATGCCTCTTGTATTTCTTCTTTTTCCGTTGCGCCTCGTGTTGGTTCCTCTTTAGTTAAGGCCATAGTTTCGGGCGCAACGTCTATGCGTTTCCCTAGTCCTGTTTGACTGGTATCAACGGATTGGGTTGGTTGTAATATGGTCCCCCAGGACTCTGGCTATTTTGACCACTAGCTTGATTTATTATAGGAGCAGCGTTTTCAGTGGGTTGTGTGCCACCCGAATTATTCATTTGTGGATTCCACTGATTCGTATTTGTGTAATTTTCTTGTCGTGGCGGCCATTTCTGAGATGGTTGTTATTGATTTTGCCACGGTTTTTGTCCCCATTGGTTTCCATGTGAATAATTCTGGTTCCATTTCCTTTGAGGTCTTGGAAATCCAGGTTGTTGTGGTGAATTTTGCCAGAATTTATTCGGCGGTCCACCTTGTTCCACGTTCGTCGGTGTTGAAAACGGTTTTTGCTGGGATCTCTGTGAATTGAGGGGTCCCGCTCCGTCCAGACTCTCGAATAACTCCAGGAATGATTCAATGGACTTAAGGCAGTATTCTACTTTACAACTTTGAAAAAAACGCTATTTTTGTGAATTGTTTCTGAGAATATTATTGAAGATATGGATGTAGGGTTTGAAATGCTTAATAAATACATTCTTGAAGTACATAAAGAAATTTTTTTTTATTTATTTTATACATTTTTTATACATGTAAAGTATGGTCAAAGCCAACACCTCAAAAAGTAGATAACGTTGCCGTGGTCGTAAAATCTTGCCGACGGATGGTCTCAAACAAAAAAATCAGATAGTTTTATGTTCAGTATGACTCCAGGAACCGATCTAACTAGAATATTTTATGTATGTGCAAAATCAACAAAATGGCGGATAAAATAGGAAAGAAAAAAAATGCGTTTTTTTGCGTCTTTTTTTGCAATAAAAATATAGTTAGAATTAAAATTTTAAGTTGATTGTAGTTAGGTCGGTTGATACAAACATGTAGAATATGTGTTCAAAATTTCATAAGGATCGGTTCAATAGTTTTTGAGTTTTCACGACCACGATACTTGAAAACGTTGTTTCGAGAAAAACGCGTTTAAAGTTTTTGTAAGTGACAAATCGTAGAAAAAATTATCTTACGCTCAATCAGCGATGCCTGGGCCATATAATATGCCTTCAACTTGTTCCAGGTGAGTATTGTCATCTAATTTAGCCTGCTTTTTTTGAGTTCTGCTCTCCTTAGAAGCCTCACTCGAGCGGCGGTTCTCTCGAACGATGCGCCGTTGGTCGCGCATATTGGCGAACTGCATGGCGGTTTGGCCGATTTTTACGCCCATAATATCCATTATTTTCAAAATTGGGCTGAATCCTTCATTAAAAATGCAGGCAGCAGTGAGACATGCAATTTTAACGATTTTTTTGCCATTATAGACATGCTTCGATGCCATAGCCCAAACTGTTGAGTTGAAACACTCATTGTTATTTTGAGTGTTTCCACCCAAACATCTCTCCAGTAATTCCGTTTTTGTTAGATCTTCGTAGATCGGCTTCAGCACCTCTTATACGTCACTAGCAAGAGCAGGAGGATGTTTATAATTTTTTAAAGCGTTGTTTGCTTCGGCCTTCTAATACTTGCACCAGCTGTCTGAACAGTACGTATGCTGTGGTTTGGAGTCTGTTGAGATTTTGTGGTAATAGCCGGCCCAGATCTCGTTTCACATGCCTTCTACTGAATTTGAATTCCTTTGAATTGCAAGACTGTAGTTTTTAGATAACTCTTTCATTAATTTGATAGTTAGATCAGCAGTCTTCACTTTTTTAATCACGACTTTTGGTCGTGATAAAAGGAAGGTAATATAGAGAAGCAAAGGTATATATTTTGATGAGAATATATATATAGGTGTAATGATTTACAATAGGGGAACAGCTGCTGCAGCGAACAAAGCCAGGTAGATGGCTAATCCGGCGCGCGCGCTGGGTGGGTCAAAATAGCGCGCTCAGGTAGGTGCGTTCGAAAGGTGAAAAAGTATAGTTAGACTGCTTGAATCTTTCTAAAATTTTGAGCTAACATTCTTGAATATATTTACTTTCGAGAAATGTAAAAAAAAAAAATTTTTTTTTTCAAAGTTGTTAAGTAGAATACTGCCTTAATTGCACCAATTTGTACTGCTGTCCGTACTGTTTCATCGAAATGGTTTCCAAGATATCGAATTATATCGGTGTTGCGCAGTCCTATTTGTAGGTCCTTGGCATTTCCGAATATTTTAGTTGCGTATTCGGCTCGAGTCATCTTATGCCCGTCCCACTCATACGCTCCAAATTCCAGATTCCGACTGATATTGTCCTGAATTTCTCTACTCCAATACCTCGCTTGGAATTTCCTACTGTTGTCTTCGATGGTTTGAACTTGATCTTCGATAACTCGCCACCAGTCCTTTGCCCCCTCTTTTAACGATTGATTAATTATGTAATGCAGGTCGTTGCTACCGGTCATCCTCCAGAATTGTTCGAACTCCTTCAGATATTGCATAGGTCTTTCTTTTCCGTCGCCATTAAAATTCGGAGGTCGTTGTTTGGCCGCGTAGACTTGGCTTACGTTCAGTCTCCCATGGCTCAAATTCCTTGTATGTGAGAGTCTTGTCTTTAATTCCTCTTCACAACACGTTAGTCATTTCTCATGTTTGTTTACGGCCGTGCCTATCTCTTTGGTAAGATTTGAGAATTGCACCATGCTCGCCATTGCTCTTTGTATTCGAGCCTCTAAGTCGTCCAATTCTGTTCGTTTTTCCCGTTCGTTAATTTCTATTTTCTCATTTATCGTACCTTGAGCGATTGTGACTCGATCAATCTCTTCTTGGAATTCATTCGTAACCCGCTCATGTGTCTTTTGGCATCTCAGAACACATTTTTCGTCGAGCTCCTTTATTTCCTCTTGGCGCATTAATTTTTCAATGCCTTGCTCCTTTCGTAACTCCTTTATCTCCCGCGTTAATAATTTGAGGATTTCATCGATGTCGTCTTGTAGATCCTTGGTGGTCTCGCCCTTATCGATGTTGAACGTGTCGCCATCTATTGGTCCATCATCGTTTTCTGGTTGTGGTATTCCAGATAACCGTCCCATATCCGGTTTTTCTTTCGCGTTCTTTATTAATGCATCAACTGTAGTTGATTCCCAGTGGAGTGACTCATTTTTATCTTCCTCAGACATTGTTATACCCACTTTCTTATAATACTGAATTTGATTATTCAATTTTAATTTTATTCTTTATTATCTTTTTCCTATCTACTATCTTTTGTCTTTTATCTATCTTACATTTTTATCATTGATTATGATTTTAAACGATTTTCAAGTGATTATTTCCAACCAGGTCTTTCTTTAGCCTTATCGTGCCCCACGTTGGGCGCCAAATGAAACGATAATTGCTTTTTATTGTTTCATCAAATTAGTGGATTCGGAGCACGAAGCAGGTGTAAATTAATATAGACCTTTTATTGGTGAATATTTCACGTGAAAATCGTGTGTTTATTCAAATAATACTTATCATCCTAAATTACAATAGTTGTACATAAATTGTTTCAATATTTATTTTATTTATTACTAACTTTTCACTTTAAGTTACTAACAATCGTTTTCAATGCAAAATAATATGATTTCTAGTATTTCTATATCTGCCTTTAGGTTTATGGTATTGTCTTACAGGTTACTTTTAATCGTCGTTATACCAATGTAAATTACTAGTTTTACAATGTAATTATATGATAAATAAAGAAAATTTTATAATAACTTTCGTTTTCCTTTCATTAACAATCGTTTACCATGATAAAGACATAAAATTATAAATTTTACGTATATACGTTTAAATTAAAATAAACGCCGTTTTCACAGTAACGTGTTTCACCGCTCGCGCATTTGTCGCTTCGGTCGCTTGATCTATGCGACATCGGTCGACAGCAATTTCAATATGGCTGCGCCCGTGTCTGTACGAGGTAGCGCCAGATCGTGTTTTTAATTTGATGAATAAATTTATAAAAGTGACATTCTTCGTCGTTTGAGAATGATCATTCGAATCGCGAGTGTTATACATGAGATTTTGTGTTGTGTTGTGCTCCGAGGATATCGGTGTACCGAGATATCTGAGGAGAAGTGTTGTGACCTTTTCCCCCCTTATATAATTTCTGTATCTTGTATTTCTAGCAGAAATTCTTTTTTCTTTTCCAATTCCCTTCTTGTGGACGAGCGATCATTTTCAAAATCCTTTCTTTTCACAATTTCCTTATTTCATCTGAATCATCACCTACCTTTGGGCTCGGTTATGATTGCAAAGTCTCTATTCCCTACTTTTGAACCCGGTTCAGGAGAACTTTCCTTTTTCCTTATCTAATCTCTTTAATTATTCTTTTAATTATTGTTCATTAATATTCTTTTGAAATCCCCTGGCAGATATTAATGCAGGGACCGGCCAGGAATTGTCGCAGCTACCCAGGAATTGGAAGCAGTTTGTGGGGTTAACCATAGGGTTTTGGTAAGTCACAATAATTCTTAATCAAACCTCCCTTCTTTTCCTTTCTTTAACTATAATAAAAGCCTGGCCAGTTCACAGGAGCTATCGCTCGGCTTGGAAAGAGATTTCCAAGCCGTCGAGCTCGAGCGTGGCCAAAAATTTATATATTGGGCATTCGGTATGAGGGTTGCGAAGTTATCAGACTCAACGTTTCACAGGAGGCTTCGCACAGTCTCAGAGAGATCTTGGACAGGCGGGCTCGAGTGGAGCTGGATCTGACTTTTTCACACCTAAGTGTACCGATAAGCCTGAGCAATAAGCTGGTTTTCCATTTCTCGCTGCCCCTTTATATATCCTCTCCTATTATGTTCTGCTTGTAAGCATAATTTCTTGAAATCCTCCCTCTTACAGCCTTATTATATACTAATTTATTGTTACATTTATTATTATTATTATTATTATTAACATTGATTTATGTTTACAGGTTCCCTGACAGATGGCGTTGGTGAGGACACCGGAGCTTGCGGCACAGGACTCTGCCGTTGCAATATGTAATTTTGTATCATTTTCTGTAGAATTTTGTTGTATGTTTATAAGTCCTTAGCTAGCATAAAATCAGAATAACAATTTCTTTATATCCGCAGAATTATTCTTGAAGCCCTTGAGGCGACGGCAACCTTTAGTAGGTACCATTCAAGGTGTATATGATTCCATACAGAAACCCGTAATTCATTCACCATTCTTGGCTATGTTAAAAAAATCATTTCATTGTTTTTTCAATCACGGGCAACAATTTCTAGCGGGATCTTTTTTTGGTGTACAGTAATTTCTCACATATTAGGATAAAAAAATAAAAGATGCAAATACGTTTTTATTTGAAAATTAATACCGAAATTTCTTTAGTATGTTTTTTTTTTCAGGATAAAGTAACTTTGAGCATATTCCAATAGTGAAATAAGAATCGTGGAATTTCAATTTTTTTTTCAAAAAAAAGAAGAACATTATTGATCATCGTTTTCGAGATAAAGTACCCTTCTGCGTATTACGGGAGTAGAATGGATGTTAATATTTTTTTCATTTTCTGGAAATTTAGGACAAACATTTATTGCTCGGTTTTTTCAAGATGAGGTGAAGTTTTAACCCGGAAAAAAGTAGTATGGGCGAGACGTCTCGCCAAGAGTCTCGCCAAGAGTCTGGGCATAGTATGGCTGAGGACCGTTTCCCATACTACTACCATACTTTGTCAAAAAGTCTCGCCAAGACTCTTGGCGAGACTGTTTATAGGAATATTTGAATGGTCTCGCCAAGACTCTTGGCTAGACTATTATCTGAAATGTTGTAATGGCCTCGCCAAGACTCTTGGCGAGACTATTGCTAGGAATATTGTAATTGTCTCGCCAAGAGTCTTGGAGAGACTATTGCTAGGAATATTGGAATAGTCTCGCCAAGACTCTTGGCGAGACTGTTACCTCAAAAATCGTATTAGTCTTGCCAAGACTATTGGCGAGACTATTGCTAGGAATATTGGAATAGCCTCGCCAATACTCTTGGCGAGACTTTTACTAAAAATATCGTAATGGTCTCGCCAAGACTCTTGGCGAGACTATTGCTAGGAATATTGGTATGTTCCCGCCAAGACTCTTGGCGAGGTTGTTACCTACAATATCGTAATGGTCTCACCAAGACTCTTGGCGAGACTGTTGATAAGAATATTCGAATGGTCTCGCCAAGAATATTGGCGAGACTGTTACCTGAAATGTTGTAATGGCCTCGCTACGACTCTTGGCGAGACTATTGCTAGGAATATTGTAATTGTCTCGCCAAGACTCTTGGCGAGACTATTGCTAGGAATATTGGAATGGTATCGCCAATACTCTTGGCGAGACTGTTACCTCAAATATCGTATTGGTCTCGCCAATACTATTGGCGGGACTATTGCTAGGAATATTGGAATGGTCTCGCCAAGACTTGGCGAGACTTTTTCTAGGTATATTGTAATGGTCTCGCCAAGACTCTCACCAAGACTCTTGGCGAGACTATTGCTAGGAATATTGGTATGTTCTCGCCAAGACTCTTGTCGAGATTGTTACCTCAAATATCGTATTGGTCTCGCCAAGACTATTGGCGAGACTGTTGCTAGGAATATTGGAATGTTCTCCCCAAGACGCTTGGCGAGAATTTTGCTATGTATATCGTAATGGTCACGCCAAGACTCTTAGCGAGACTGTTACATGACATGTTGTAATGGCCTCGCCAGGACTCTTGGCGAGACTGTTGCTAGAAATATTGGAATGGTCTCGCCAATACTCTTGGCGAGACTTTTGCTAGGAATATTGTAATTGTCTCGCCAAGACTCTCGCCAAGACTATTGGCGGAAATGTTGCTAGGAATATTGGAATGGTCTCGCCGAGACTCTTGGCGAGCTTGTTACCTCATATATATTAATGTTTTCGCCAAGACTATTGGCGAGATTGTTGCTAGGAATATCTTAATGGTCTAGCCAAAACTATTGGCGAGACTTTTGCTTAGAACATCATAATGATCTCGCCAAGACTATTGACGAGACTGTTGCTTACACTATCATAATGATCTAGCCAAGACTATTGGCGAAACTATTGCTGGTAATATCGTTATGATGTCGCCAATATTATTGGCAATACTGTTGCTGAGAATATATCGTAATGGTCTCGCCAAGACTATTGGCGAGACTGTTGATGGGAATATCTTATTTTAATGATCTCGACAAGAATATTGGCGAGACTATTGTTGGTAATATTGCCATGATCTCGACAAGAATATTGGCGAGACTATTGCTAGTAATATTGTAATGGTTTCGCCAAGACTATTGGCGAGACTTCTTCTGTGAATTTCATTTTGGTCTCGCCAAGACTATTGCCGAGACTGTTGCTGGGAATATCGTAATGGTATCGTCAAGACTATTGGCGAGACTGTTGCTAGGAATATCGGAATGGTATCGCCAAGATACTGTTAGGAAATTTAATAATGCTTACTTATGTTGATGTACTCGGTCGTCACAAATATTTTTAAAATCTTCATTCTGACGAAATAAGTCTCCCGCTGTGTAGATTTCTGGTGTATGGCAATTGTTTTCAATAATATATATTAGGGTAGTTTAAAAAAATCCACAATTATTTTTAGGCCTCTACGAAAGATGTTAGTATATTATGAAAAAAATATGATTTTTTTAAAAGAATTTATCGATAGTGCTCAAGCGACTTTTCGATATTTTTGTTAAATTTCTGCTGAAACTTATGATATCAACGTGTTAACTTTTCGGAGTTGTACAAAATGATTATCCCACTTGATTACAAAGTTATTCTCCCAATTTTCTTTATTATATTATTTATTAATTTTTAATTATAATTATAATTATATTTTTTTTAATTATACTTAAATAAATTATTTGATGACGGACGAATTGTTAAAACTTGTAGATTTTATTAGTGGGAGTTGTTTAAATAAATTCGTACTCGGAGGGAACATGAAAATATAATAATTTTATTATTCACACAAATAAACATACATTAAAGTTGATAACCACATGGGGAAAGGGAACTTGGAGTAGAATATATTGTAGTATAATCTCGAAGATAATAACACGTTATCGCTCGACTCACACACACAGCAATTAAGAACACAGCGAGTATACACATACGCCCAAACGGCCGTTTTATACGAGGACTCGAGTTTCCTCATAGTATTCGCGATACACTCACACACTACTACAGCTTTAATGTTTAATGTTAAGCTTCAGCTTTTAATGTTCTTTACGGGCTGCGTTCGAATTGCACCCAATGCTGAGTTAATAAAAAGTAAGGGGCGTACGATCTTACGAACTTTTGCGGTTTTACATATTAATATTCGAAGACAAGAGACGACATTTGATCTTAATAACGATCATTCTCATCGAGTCGCACAAAAGGAGTGAAGAGGCCGGCACCTTACTTTTCCGTGTCCCGTCTTGTTCGATAAAATACTGCCGTTTCGACCGTCGTCCTCCTCGGTCAATATATTTTGGAGCATTAAAACAAAATCAATTATTACGCCATACATTGAAGACATATATAAAATCGTCCAGTGTTCCGAGATCTACACGTCATCAACAGGAACGACCTGGAATAATGTTCAGAATTGCGGAATTCGGATGCGGAATTGCTGCCAAATATTGTACTATTTTTGAAAAAAAAATTGAAAAAACACTATTACTAAAGCAGTTTAAAATATGCGATTATCTTTTGTTTCGTTTATAGGCGAGGGGTAGCTTTGAAGCGAGGGGAGGAAATTTCTAATTTTAATGATTATTAATTTAATTAATAAAAATATAGTTTAATATAAAGAAGGGGGAAAGGGATGTTGTTACCCACAAGAGAACTAGCCTCGCATGAGGTCTCTCAGCATCCCAGAGAGTTATCTCGTAGGGAGCTTTGCACTAGTCGCAGTGCCAACCCTCACCTATATCGGCGACATCACCTATAACGGCGATTAGAGAGCTTCTTACATGAACACATACACGCGCGTGCGCGCACGCATACGCTACGTACGCGCTTATACGCACACGCACGTAGCGAAAAAATAACTATTGTGCACTTTAATAATGCAATTTAAATTATTTGTACAGCACATAGCCACCGCGTTAATGGCATCGATAATTGATGTAAAGTTTACAAAATGTATCCATGGGGCACGTTCAGTTAATGTTATCTGAAGTGCCTTATGCTATGGTGAAGCGCTCTGAAGCGCAATTTCGTAACTCGTTATGACAGTTTTATGTTTCGTTACGCATGCTATAAGATAGGGTAACGATACCAAAAACTATCATAATGATGAGTTATGGAAGTGCACTTTTTAAGCGCTGTGGACAGGCGTGCTTCAAAAGGCTGCGTTTTCAAACTTCTATTTTATTATAGTAGACTAAGAGTAAGCGTTAATTTGTAGTGACCAGCGTTTATAATCGCTGAAAATTAGTATCGCGGAATAACATGGTGCTTTCTCATTAAGCACATGACAAGAGATAATATGGTAGTACAACAGAAAGGACAGACATTTAAATAAATCACATTATGCAAATAATAAAAAATGTCATTACTAAATGTTGACTCAAGAATAACGTGAGTAAACCAAAGATTTGTAAAAGCCTTGAGCTAACTATAATAATTGGGTTGATGTTTGAAAATACAGTCCTGAGCATCGCCGCTATCTCTCGTAAATTATATTAGCGTGTATTTTTTAAAAGCACTCACGTTCATCGAACAAGATGTAGTGTTCAAATGATTATTATGCGGTACGAAACGTTTGCAACTGTCTGACCAATACTTGGCGCTACAGTCAACTCTTCCTAACTGAAATATTTCATAATTTAACGTTTTGGAATTGTACTGTGCAGTCTCAACTTCTATATAATTTTTTATATTCCAGTAAGCTGCATTTATATTAAATTTTCCAAAACATATATTTATTTTTTAAAAATATGTAAGAATATTTATTTAAGAAAGCGGTCATTGAAACAATGATAAAGAAGTTTATTCGAATTCCATCGAGTTCACCGGCTCTACAATGTATTCGTTTGGTATGTCTTCTATTTTTAAGTAGAAGCAAACGGATTTTATTCGGAATATGTCGACTGCCCGCTCATCATTCTGAAAGCCCAACAGATTATGTATATATGAGAGGTCAGTACCAACAATCCGTGATGAAATTCGATTACCTATTCTGGACGAACGGATAATAGCATAATTGCCGCCTAAGCATTCACATAGCCCAAAGCAATTCCAATTGGTAGTCCTTATGAAGCACCGGATTCGGCCAATTTTTAAAGAGCCGTCGTCAGCAGAATATACGACGAAAGAGGAGTCAGTCTTATTACTGCGTCTGTAATCCGTTCCAGTATACAAAATCTTCTTTTTTAATAATCGTTTGTACGCAAAGGATCTATCGCTATCAATCCTCTCTTGCTGAAAAACTCCAACCATGTCAGGAGGGAGAGCGTGAAGTTTATTATACTTGTCAACGATATAAACGCCTTCAGCGATACGGAATCGCTACATTTTGTCGAATTTAGAATTTAAACTGTTACAAAACTCTTGAGCATTACCACCTTCGTGAAGATATTCATCCTTAAGAGTTGCTAAGTTAAGGTATTTCGAGATTCCTGTACATATTTGCAAATGTGCAGAATTGCTTCCATGCACAAGAGTTTTTAATTTTCCATTGAGGTCCTCGAAAGGAAAATACGATGTTGTCCACAGAGGGCCAAACTGTCGAACAATCTCGGGTAAATGCAGTAATTCGTGTAAGTTATTGGTCATGTGTTGCCGACCGTACAAAACTTCAAACCTCCTCACAAACTCGTTCAGTGCACAAGAAGCAACGTTCACTTCTTCAGGAAGTATGGTCGATTGGAACAGCAGTGAAATACCTAGCACGAGAAGTAGATAGTGCTCAAAATATTCAGCATCCAATATACCATTGAGACAGGGTACAGAATAGTACAATAACCATGCCTTATGTTCATGTCCTTTCCATATCAAATAATCTATTATTGACCGCACCATCCTCTGCATGAAAGAAGGTATAGTGAATGATGTAAGTCTTTCATCTATCAATTTAATTTTAGATAATATTGACCAAGGCTGGTCGGAATATTTTGTAGAGAAAAATAAACAGAGCATCATCTTCACTACTCCTTCCCACACGCAGTGCATGGCATCGACGGATATAGCTTGCATATAATTATGCACTAAAAGCTTCATAATCGTTGGACCTTTGACGCCACAAACCGTTACTCCTGAGGTCAAAGCTTGCTGAGCATGCTTATTGGTTCTTTCTTCTGTTCGTAAACAGAAAGGTTCATATGGATATACCATAGACCGCTTTGTTTGAAGCCGCTCTCCTCTCTGAAGGCATTTTTGGCACCCAAAATATCCGTTGTACTGCAGCATGTTATAAAACAGAGCCTTTGCTGGAAGGTCTGCAGTAAAACATATAATTATTGCTTTTACAACAAAAGGATCTTCTTTATCCGGAGCATCCACTTGTATTCCTTTGCGCAATTCTCTTATTCTGTCAACCAATGGCATTAAAAATAAATTGGGTGCGGGTTTCTTGTTGCCAAACCACAGAGCAGCCAGCAAGATATTTTCTTTACGAAATCTCATTGAAAATGGTAATTCATCTATTACCAGATAAACAGGCCAAATAGAGAATTTTGAGGAACGGACAATATTCACTCCATCTGTATACATGGTAAACGAAATATTTGCTGTATTCCCCAATAAATCATAACTTTTTCTCAACTCCCTGTATACTTGACCATCGTATATATCACTAAAATTTTCGCAATATCACCGTCTTCTATTGTAAATTTTTGTAGTGAATCGCGGAAACCAGATCATTTGTATAACGCTTTCAGCTGCGAAATAATCGATACTTCTAAAAAGTAATTTGTTCCAGAGGCGTTCTGACAAGACGCACACACCGAATTTTTGTTTTCAAGTGTTTGGTAGCACGTGTTGCAGTAATAGTGACGGATCAATGGAGTTTCTAGATGTTTAAATTCTTTATAAAACATGTATAATGTCGTTTCACACTTGTTTTCTAGTGGACAGTGCAGTTCTCTAAACTTTAAAAGATCCGCTTGCATTTCGCGAGTCATTTTGTGCCGAGTCACCATTGACAGTATAGCAACGTTACTTTCTCTTACTGTCAGCTGAGCTCCTTCATAAAGAGGTTAATCGTTTCTGTTATGAGCGTAGTTCCTGTCGTCGAGAGCATCTTTATCAGATTCTTCCCAGTTCTCAGAATCGTTAGTGATAACAGCTTCGTCATTAATTTCACTATTTGAATAATCATCAGGCCTATTTTCCTCTTGATCCGGTACGCCCTCGCTACATGAGGACTCCGAGCTGGCTATGGAGTTTGTATGCTCACCAATTCGCTCATTTTCTTCGATTTCAGTTTCTGATTCCGTACAACTACGCTCACTGCACTGCTCATTATGGTCAGATTCCGTATAATCATGTTAGGTATTACATTCACTTTCCTCCAAACATTCTTTAAATATATTTGCGTCACTGGAACTATTCGCGGAATCGTCGAAATTCACATCGCTCGAATTATCAAGACATAGCTTTTTGCATTTTCTCAAGTATCTATTTGAATATTGACGTAATCTTTTCCAACCATAAGGCATTGTTGAAAAATAAACCTATTTTCGTTTTTGATCAAACCTGTTGGAAAATTAAACCTTATTTTTTTTAAATAATATCTCTAGAATAATTTTGATAATCTAATTCTCTGTGGAATTGTGTTGTACATTCTTAGTGCTTAGCGAGCATAAAAGCAGAATAACATTTCCTTTATATCCGCAGAATTTTTTTTGAAGCCCTTGAGGTGACAAAAACCTCTAGCAGGTCAATCTTCAAGATGTACATAATTCCATTCCGAAACTCGTAATTCATTCACCATTCTTGGCTACGTTGAAATGATTTCATTTTTTTTTTCAATCATCGGCAACAATTTACAACTAGATCTTTTTTCTATGTACTCATCACATATCAAGACAAAAACAAAATAAAACATGTAAATAGGTTTTTATTCGATAATGAATGCCAAAATTTTTCTAGTATGTTTGTTCATTGTTTTTGGGGTGAAGTACCGTTTTCAGTATTACGGAAGAGAAATGGATGTTGATATTTACTTATTTTTTTGGAAATTAAGTATAAACATTTTTTGTTTGATTTTTTCGAGGTGTAAAAATTGTAATATAATAACAGAAAAAATATTGAATGGTTATTTTATAAGGTCGCGTCTTTTAATACTTGGCGTTCTTTTTTTACTTTTTAAAAGTTTTTTGCGATTGATTTCACTTCTTTTTGAAAAACGGCCATACTCACCAACTGTCCTATAGAGGTGAAAAAAATTCTCATTCGGGAACAATGATTAATCAGATTTTTTTTGACATAAGTTGAGTAACTTCCTTCATATGACAAAAAACAATCGCAGAGCTAAACAGTAATTTCTTCCATCACTGACGCACAAACACTGCTAAATGAGTATTATAAGAGGAAAACAAGTTTTAACAATGAAATGGAAAGAAAATGATAGTTATAAAGAAAATCAATTTTTTTGCAAAGTAATATCCGCATGTAAGGTGGTCATTTGACAACTAAGGTTACAATTTTTTAATATTTGGCGTACATTTTTAATACCTTTCCAAAGTATTACATACAACAATTTTTCAAATTCTAAGCGTAAAATATTTTTCTCCACAGTGTCAACCCCCTTCGATATTACTCTTGAATTTTTATCAAAAACTACTTCCATTTTCATCAAAAACTTTGATGATGGGGAAATCTTTCGTTGTATTTTTTATAATTGAACTGTGGATTTTTTTTACTATTAATCGTGCACTAATCTCTGAAAAATCATACAAACCGAATGGATAAGTGGGTCAAATTTTTCGTTTTAACAGATGCTTTCATTGAAAAATATGTCAACAATTGTTTGAAGATTACGTAAATCAATTTTTAAATTATAAACAAAAAATGTTTTTTTCCCGCAGCGATAGTCCCTTTCAATTTTGCTGTCAAATTTTCATAGGAAACTATTATTCATTCAATGCATTTCAAGACTAGTATAATCGTGGGGAAATATTAGTCTAATCAACAACAAAAATGTTTATTAAAATTAACAATTCGAAAAATAGAACTAGCTATTTTCTCATGTTTGTACTTCGCTTAAAATTTATTAATTGAATTATGCTTCCGTACAAGCATTGAAGAAACAAATTAATTAGTACAAGCGCTATGAAAAAAGGTTATTTTATCTTAGGATAAAAAAAGGTAGGTGGTGTAAACTTCGAATAATTTTTCACATAGTTTTAGACAAAGTACATTTCAGAACAAAAATGTTAACCTCCTAGACGATTCGCTTTGTTCGATTTTTCAAGGAGCTATAGATAATACATTGTAAAAAAAATCGATATTTTAATTATAATAATAATATACAACGAATGATTTCCCTACGATCACACTTTAAATATGCTTAAAATTTCTCAAAAAAATAATAGTTTTTTTTATAAAAAAAAATAACAGAAACTAAAATACTAAACTAACTAAAATAATAGAAATAACAATAATGAGAAAGAGAGCGAGCGCGCTACGAGCGAGAGAGAGGGGACGAAGATTCGCGCGCTGTCTCTCTCACTCAGCGGCGCACGATAAAAGGGGGTATAAGCCTCGTTCAGCGGGACTGGGTGACGGAAAGTAGAGAAATGTAGAAGATTCTTATCAAAAGGACATGTGTCTCACCTATTCAAGCGTGACTTACGTCCGTTTGGCTCCAGAAAGACAGATTATCCCGAAACATTCGATTTTAATTCATTAAATTATCATATCTCAAGATTGGCTAAACAGGTCTACTTACAACAAAGACCAATAGAAAGAGAAAAATCGAAAAAAATCGTCACAAATATTCAGATTTTTTACTCAAACGGTTCGTCCGTGAGAGCGATTTAAAAACGCTATTCGTGTATATAAAAGTGCGGCAGGGCTCGCGCTGACTTTTTCTTTTAATACTTGGCATTGAGCCGCTACCGCGTCTCTCGATTTGAATAAAAAAATGATAATTCAGGGTACAGAAAGGGAGGACAAAACAATAAGGATGTGTCAGAAACTAAAAGCGACAGCTGATGGAAAATCTGAAAACAGGACACAATTTTTTCGCAATCACTATACTTGCACTGAAACTTCACTCATATTCAAATTAATATAACTTAAACAGAGTTAATAATAAAATTTAAATTCAAGACGAAAATTTTAAAAAATATGTTTCCCTCACATTTCATCGCATATTACTACAATATACGCGCGCTGACGCTCTCGCAGGGGAGCAGCCATCTCAAGTATCTACGAAGATGATTGACTGGCATTCAGCGAGATTACACAGCGGTGACAAAACGTGTCCAAAATTATACTGATCGACATATAAATGTCATCCTTATATTTGTAGAAAAATTTATACAAAAACTTCATTTTTTTTTTTTAGTAAAAATAAAGAATAACACAGTGTTAGTGCGCGCGATACAGAAACATATGATATTTTCATTCATTATTTATTGAAAACAAATGAGAAAAAGATAAAACGCGGGCGGCTTTGCGCTCTTTTTTTTTTTTACTCTTACTCATTGTCAATGACACGCGATATCATATATTATATATTAATATTTTAATTATTACATGTGGTTATATTATTACATGTGGTTTATTTCTCATGTGTATATATATCAAGAGACGCGGTAGCGACTCGGTAGTTAGTGCATACAGGAAGTACGGGAAGAAATGCTACGCGTATTATTTAATTCATGTAATTTAAACCAATTTTAACCCATTAACGCCGAGGTGATCAGAATTTTTACTAACTTTTCAACGTGTTTATTTATTATGTTATCGGACGAAAAAAATAATGCAATACCTCTATTCCTACGCGGAATTCGATGCTCTTTCAGAATCTGAGCTCAAAATTTCGATTAGACACCGAGAAAAAAAAATATGGCCGATTTAAACGTGAAAAACGTGAAAATTTTCGAAAAAAAATTTTTTTCGCATTTTTTTTCACAATGATACCGCAAAGCTATCAACTTTTTACAATGATCAGAGGTGATCATGGCACTCGAACATTAAGAGGAATTTTTTTCAGAAAAATTCATCGACGCGTTTTTTCAAAATGGCGGCGAGAATGAAAAATTTTTATAAAAATCTTAATCTATCGGTTTCTTCAAAACTATAAACTTGAGAAAAAAATTTCTAAGAACAAAAATGGCTTAAAATTAGTCGAAGAATACTCTTAAATTTTTTCAGAATTTTTGAAAACAATTTTTAATTTTCGAAAATTTCAAAAAATCCAATTTTTCAAAAATACCTGAAAAATTTTTGGAAAAATTTGAGAGCGTTCCTTGACTAATTTTAAGACTTTTTTGTTGTTAAAAATTCTTTCGTAAAGTCTATAGGTTTAGAGAAAAAAAATTTTCTTGAATGGTACATAAAATTTTGTTTCTATCTACCACTACAAAATTCACGAACAAACTCGTATATCCTTTCACTTGTGCATGGACACATATGTTGTATACAATTTTTACATGAATTATAGGTAAAGCATATAAAAAAAATATTAGTTTTCACTTTTTCAATACATTTGTTATGTCACGAAAACGTTCAAAATCTTCTGCTTCATTGCATGCAGAGTATGAATCAGATTATTCGGATAGTGATTCCGACGAAAACATTTTGATTCCGAATGCAGACAATTCAGGCTCCGATGATTCTGATTCCGATTGTGATTCGATATCTGATTCAGATTCTGAACATGAATTCACAATACCAAATATTACTTATAAAAAAGCTTGTGCTACTTATTCTGAAAACTTAGATAAACTTGAAAAAAATCACGAATTCATCTGGATCGATGGCGAGAAATCATATCCAAATACTTGTGAAGAAACAATATTATTATCTGTAGCTACAAAAAAGAATATACAGGCGTGCGAGCCTTTCCAATTGTTTGAAACCTTTTTTTCCGCCGAAATGAAACAATATATAATTGATGCGTCTAAAGAGAATAATTATGATCTGAAATTACAAGATCTTGACACTTTTATAGGTATAGTTATTTTCAGTTCATTCAATAAAAGAAAGTCACAGAGAGATTATTGGTCATCTGATCCATTCTTATCTAGTGAAATTGTTTCTTCTGCAATGACTCGCGATAAGTTTGAAGAAATCAAGTCTAAAATAAAATATTCAAAAGCTGAAGACAAGGATCCAAACGATAGAGGGTGGCGGGTTCGTTCGATGTTGAAACTTTTCCAAAACAACCTCCTAAAGTTCGGAATATGGAAAACTTCTATATCTATTGATGAAATGATGGCCAAGTCTTATGCAAAAACTGTTTTGAAACAATTTATTCGAGGGAAACCAATAAGGTTTGGTTTGAAATTTTGGGGTTTATGCACTTCAGACGGCTATCTACTAAATTTAGATCTATATTGCGATAAAAATTCCCAAACCGGAAACAAATTAGTAAAATGTGCTTTAGGTACTCGTGTAGTATTGCATTTATTAGAACCTTTTTTTCGGCTAATAAATTATAATAAAATCCCTGCATTTCATTTGTACTTTGATAATTTTTTTACAAATATGGATTTAATTTTACACTTGCAAAAATTACGTTTGAAATGCACTGGCACTATCAGAGACAATCGAGTCAAAGAAAAGAATATACTTGAAAAGAAAGCTCCACGAGGTACTTATATTGTAAAACATGATCGAAATAGTGGCATAAATTTCATCACTATTATGGATTCGAAGCCCGTTTCAATAGCTTCAACTGCTGCAGGTGTAAGTCCACTATCAACTTCGAGAAGATATAGTTCAGAGGCTCGATCCAAAACTGATATACCTTTTCCGCAAGCTTTTCATTTGTACAACAAATTTATGGGTGGTGTTGACGTGCATGATGGACACTGCAATAATGTACTTCCAAGTATACGTTCCAAAAAATGGGCATGGGTCGTTTTTATAAGATTTATACAGGCATCCATTACAAATGCCCACGTAATTTTCAATGCTACACGTGATGGAAAGAAAAAAAGTGGAATAAAAGAGTGAACTACTTCAATTGCTAAATATTATATTCAAAAAGGTCAAACAAGTAAAACACTTCATACACGATCTAATAGGGACAAATTAAAAAATTGTTCAAATGAAAAATGTCCAATAAGAACAAGGATCTATTGTGAAAAATGCAATCTATATGTATGCAATAATTGTTGGGCAAAAAAGCACTGATAAAAGAAATGTTAAAATGAAAGACAAGAAGACTCACGAAAAAAAGCACCCCGAAACGTGAGAGGCAAGGGGACTCACGAAAAAAAGCACCCCGAAACGTGAGAGGCAAGGGGACTCACGAAAACAAGCACCCCGAAACGTGAGAGGCAAGGGGACTCACGAAAAAAAAGTACCCCGAAACGTGAGAGGCAAGGGGACTCACGAAAAAAAGCACCCCGAAACGTGAGAGGCAAGGGGACTCGCGAAAAAAAGCACCCCGAAACGTGAGAGGCAAGGGGACTCACGAAAAAAAGCACCCCGAAACGTGAGAGGCAAGGGGACTCACGAAAAAAAGCACCCCGAAACGTGAGAGGCAAGGGGACTCACGAAAAAAAAGCACCCCGAAACGTGAGAGGCAAGGGGACTCACGAAAAAAAGCACCCCGAAACGTGAGAGGCAAGGGGACTCACGAAAAAAGCACCCCGAAACGTGAGAGGCAAGGGGACTCACGAAAAAAAAGCACCCCGAAACGTGAGAGGCAAGGGGACTCACGAAAAAAAGCACCCCGAAACGTGAGAGGCAAGGGGATTTACGAAAAAAAGCACCCCGAAACGTGAGAGGCAAGGGGACTCACGAAAAAAAGCACCCCAAAGGAGACAAAGTTCTACCACGTCCACGCCGTTGTCTCTGGGTAATGCTAAGAGTAGAAAAAAACAATGTATATGCACAGAATCAGAAAAGAAGTAGTCAAGGAACACTTGAAGGAAATTTTTCCAAAAATTTTTCAGGTATTTTTGAAAAATTGGATTTTTTGAAATTTTCGAAAATTAAAAATTGTTTTCAAAAATTCTGAAAAAATTTGAAAGTATTCCTCGACTAATTTTAAGCCATTTTTGTTCTTAGAAATTTTTTTCTCAAGTTTATAGTTTTGAAGAAACCGATAGATTAAGATTTTTATAAAATTTTTTCATTCTCGCCGCCATTTTGAAAAAACGCGTCGATGAATTTTTCTGAAAAAAATTCCTCTTAATGTTCGAGTGCCATGATCATCTCTGATCATTGTAAAAAGTTGATAGCTTTGCGGTATCATTGTGAAAAAAAATGCGAAAAAAATTTTTTTTCGAAAATTTTTACGTTTTTCACGGTTAAATCGGCCATATTTTTTTTTCTCGGTGTCTAATCGGAATTTTGAGCTCAGATTCTGAAAGAGCATCGAATTCCGCGTAGGAATAGAGGTATTGCATTATTTTTTTGGTCCGATAACATAATAAATAAACACGTTGAAAAGTTAGTAAAAATTCTGATCACCTCGGCGTTAATGGGTTAAACAACTGAAAAAAAGTGAAAAACGACCATGTTCAAAAATGTATACAAGATCCGAAAAAAATCGTAAAAGTATTTAAACAACCCAGAATGAAGCTGTATATGCCCTCTTCAAAATCTTGTTTGCAAAATTGGAATATCTACTTTTTTGGCAGAGCAATCGAACTTTTAGTGCGGCTCCAAATTTTACGATTTCGGCCGGCATATATATATAGAGCGCGCGAAACAGTGGGAAAGAGAAAGCACGCTATACAAGCGAGAGAGAGGGGACGAGGTTTAGCGCGCTGTCTCTCTCACTCAGCGGCGCGCAAGGAGAGAGGGTAGCCTCGTGCAGTGGGTAGCGTGACAGACAGTAGAGAAATGTAGATTATCGTTAAAAGGGCGTATGTCCCGCCCATTCGAGCGCGACTTATACCTGTCTGATCCTAAGAATCCTAAGAAAAGCGCAGTATCCCGAAATGTTCGATTTTATGTCGCTAAATCATCATATCCCAAAATTGGCTGGACGGATTTACTTGCAACAAAGAGCAATAGAACGAGAAAAATCGAAAAAAAATCGTCACCAATATTCAGATTTTTTGATCAAACGGTTCGTACGTCAGAACGGTTTGAAAACGCCTTGAGGTCATAAAACCGGCATATTCGCGTATATAAGAGTGCGGTCGGCCTCGCGCTGGCTTTTTCTTTTAATACTTGGCGTCGAGCCACTACCGCGTCTCTTGATAAAGCTTAAATCGTGCAATTTTAAATGCGCATATTAAAAATTCCTTCGCAAAATCCGTTAAATAAGTGTAAATGCTTTTTTGTGGTCGTGCGCGTTTACTCATGTTGAAAATCACAAAGCACATTAATTACAGCTTAGTTTTCTTACGAATTTCGAACGTAGGGAAGATAGGGTGAAAAGTGGGGACGATTTTAAATCTTTATTTCGTAATTTTTTTAAAGAGTCCGGTAAAAATCAACATTTCAAAAACAAAATTTATTTTCATCCAAATTGACAGGAAAAAAATGATTTTTTTTCAAAATGAGAAAAAAGTGTAATGAAAAATCTGTCCATGATGAAACTGGTCTCAAAAATCATTTCGTTGGTAAAAGTTTTATTTTGAGTTTTTTGCAAAAAATTAAAAAGGATAAACATCGTAAAACCAATTTTTTATTTTTTATTAAATTTCTTTAAATTGAGAAAAAATACGGAATACAAATCTTAATCATGCTTTCGTATTTTTTTTCTAACAGTACGATGAAAATCCAACCTTTTTAAGAAAAAAATTTAGATTTTGTTGATTTTTGAGAGAGTTACAGTATTTTGAAAAAAAACATCGAATTTTGATAAAAAATCATATCTCACAAGTATATAGAAAAAAAAATCTTAACAGACAACACCACTGTGACCCCCTATTTTTTTAACATTTTTCAAGAATTTTTTTGTGGTAAAAAAAGAGATATTCGAAAAAAATTTTTTGCGTTTTGTTCCTTGTTTATTAATGTATCAAAAAACATTTTTTTCACATTTTTACGCCGCATGGTGGCGCTGAGGGGCAGGGTGTCAAGTCGTCACGGGCCTACTGTCTACTGTGTCAACTGGATCGCGCAACTCGCCATTGTGTAACTCTCCAACCGTAGCAAGTCTACCCTGTGTGGAAAGTCCCCAACCGTGTAAACTGGATCTAGCGCGAGCTCTAATCCGTAGTATTTTGATATTTCCCCGACGCTCGCGTATCCCCACTTTCACCGCTTTTCTTAGGTACACGCCGGCAAGTGGGGACTTGCCCGGCGTGTACCTAAGAAAGGCGGTGAAAGTGGGGACTTGCCCGGCGTGTACCTAATAAAGGCGGTGAAAGTGGGGATACGCGAGCGTCGGGGAAATATCAAAATACTACGGATTAGAGCTCGCGCTAGATCCAGTTTACACGGTTGGGGACTTTCCACACAGGGTAGACTTGCTACGGTTGGAGAGTTACACAATGGCGAGTTGCGCGATCCAGTTGACACAGTAGACAGTAGGCCCGTGACGACTTGACACCCTGCCCGCTGAGGAAGCTCTCGCGTCATCTCCGCAGTGGTTCGCGGCACGCAGCAGAACTCTCTTCAACGTCGATCTGAAAAAAAATACCGAGTGTTTTCGCTAATAATATGATATTTTGAAGAGAAGTACATAGGGATTTGGAAAAATATTGATTTTTAAAAAATAGGCACGCTTTTGAAATTAAAGAATGATTTTTGAGCAAAATTTCTCGTCGAAAATAGGCTATAACTTTTATAATTATTGAGATATCGAAAAAATCCCATGTACTTCTCTAGATAATCTACTTTTATTGATACAGTAAAAATTTGAAGTCGATCGGATAAAAATTGCTCGAGTTCTGCTGCGTGCCGCACTCAAAAAAGTGATTTTGAGAAAAACGTGTTCAAAGTTTTAGGTTTGTTAATTTATGTTATAAATTGAAAAAAAAATTATTTACCTTCAATCAGCGATGCCGGTACCATATAGCTGGCTTTCAAGAAGCAAATCGTTGTCTCCTTATTCTTTCTTCGAACTTGTTAAGGCTTTTCTCGCTTCTTTTGCAGCGTCTGTGAGCGAGCGCTCCGCGAGCTGGATCCGCGCTGCGTCGGTCTCAACGCAAAAGTTGAAACAATTTGGGCCGATGGTTATCCCCAACGTCTCCAGTACTTTCATGAGACTTCTCAGGCCATCATTGAACACTAATACCACGATATCAGTTGCAATATGAATGATTTTTTTGCTTCCGGACTGGCACTTGGGGGCTATTGCCCAAACTGATTTATTGTAGCTTTCGTTATTGTTTTGCGTATAGCCGCCCAAACAACGCTGCAGCAAATCGTCCCTGCTTAAATTTTCGAAGATTGGCTGAATTGCCTCCAATATTTCCTGAGGAAGAGGCGTTTTATGGCGATATTTAGAAATATCACCATTTGCGACCGCGCGCTGCCACGAACACCTTGACTCTGCTCCTTCCGGGCAATCGTCATGTTGTGGCTCACTGTCTGTGGACATTTTATGTTTGATAGTTGCCCAAATTGCCTTCCTCATTTTGTCAACATCATCGCTGTTCCTCCGAATAGCCAAGCCGTAATATGTGCTCAACTCCTCAATCAATTTTCCGGTGAGCTTTCCTCTGCCAGACAATCCTTTTTTTTCACGATTTCGCGGAGGCGCGTCCCCATACGTTTTTGGACATGATCGATGCACTCTTTTTATTTTATCTCGAAACCGTCGAATGGATCGCTATTCGATATGCCCAGAAACGTTTTAGAATCCCCGTCACCAGCGCCCAGCTGCGCGGGACCCCGAGCGTCGCGGACCGCTGCACCGCTCTACAAAATATTCAATATCTACGAAAATAATTATTTTTTCGACCTGCGTCCAACGGCATTTCAATCTTAAAAGTATTTTAGATTTTTTTAAATGGTTTTCAAAAAATCGATTTTTTGACGCCGTCACAGTGGTGTTGTCCCTTGAATAATCAAGAGAGCTTCTTTGAATGGGTCATGCGACATAAAATTTTCAGTCAAATGAAAGAATGGAAGGGTTTAACGTAGGTCGATTTGGCGTGGAATGTACCATGTATATATGGGGCATTCCCCACTAAATCGGTAACTTTTGAAATTCGCATTTTTTATTTTGTTGATATTTTTTCCCTAATAGAGTTCATTGAAAGGAACTCGTCTAATTTTTTTCAAATTTTTATCTTAACACGTTAATCGGAAACAAATTTTTAAAAAATTGTCCGATTTTTTCTTCTAATATCAATAACTCTCTCAAAAATGCAGTAAACCGAATGGATGAAGTGTCAAACTTTTAGTTTTAAAACGTACTTCCATATGATAATATGTAGGAATTCATCAAAATATTACATACAATTTTAAAAATTCTAAGCGTAAAATTTTTTTCTCCACAGTGTCAGGCCCCTTCGATTTAGCTCTTGAATTTTTATAAAAAACTACTTGGGAATTTTATAAAAAACTTTGATGATGAGAAAATCGTTCGTTGTATTTTTTATAATTGAATTGTGGATTTTTTTACAATTAATCATGCACAAATATCTGAAAAATCATACAAATAGAATGTATAAGGGGATCTAATTTTTTTGTTTGACAGGTGCTTTCGTTCAAAAAAATTTCAACAATTATTTAAAAATTACATAATTAAATCTTTTAATTATAAGCAAGAAATATTTTTTCGCGCAGTGTTAGTTCCTTTTAATTTTGCTGTTCAATTTTTATAAGAAACTAGTATTCATTTAATGCATTTTAAGACTAGTATAATCGTGGGGAAATATTAGTCTAATCAACATCAAAAATCTTTAATAAAATTGAAAATTCGAAAAATAGAACTAGCTATTTTCTCATTTTTATACATACATTAGCTTAAAATTCATTAATTGCATTATGCTTCCGTACAAGCATTGAAGGAACAAATTAATTAGTACATGCGCTATGAAAAAAGGTTATTTTATCTTAGGATAGGAAAAGCTAGTTGATGTAAACTTCGAATAATTTTTCACATATTTTTAAACAAAAGTACATGGAAGAAAAAAAATGTTTACTCCCTAGTCAACATTTTGTTGTTGTTGGCCCCAACACGTACAGACTATCAAATAGTCTAAACGTGTCGTGGCCGACATAAGTGCCTTTGTAAAAAATCACACGGAAAAAAATTGAGTATCCTTGGACTTAAATTTTGCAAAAAATAAAAAAAAAACTTCTCCCACGATAGGTCAGAAACACGTTTCATTCGATTCCCTATCGAATAGTCTGTACGTGTCGGGGCCGAAAGAAAAGTGCCTTGAAAATAAATCACGACACAAAAATCGAGGATCTGGACTGAAATTTTTCAAAAAATAAAAAAAAACCTCCTCCCACGATAGGTCAGAAACCCGTTTCATTCGATACTCTATCGAATAGTCTATACGTATTGGGGCCGAAAAAAGTACCTTGAAAAAAAATCACGACAGAAAAAAATGTGCGATCTTTGCTGAAATAAAAAAAAAAAAAAACTCCTCCCACGATAGGTCCGAAACACGTTTCATTCGATTCTCTATCGAATAGTCTATACGTATCGGGGCCGAAAAAAGTGCCTTGAAAAAAATCACGACACGGGAAAAAATCTACGACCTTTGGACTTAAATTTTTCGAAAAAATAAAAAAAATCCTCCCAAGATAGGTCAGAAACACGTTTCATTTGATTCTCTATCGAATAGTCTATACGTGTCAGGGCCGAAAAAAAGTGCCTTGAAAAAAATCACACGGGAAAAAAATCTACGATCTTTGAACTCTGCAATTTTTCAAAAAATAAAAAAAAACTCCCACGATAGGTCAGAAACACGTTTCATTCGATTCTCTGTCGAACAGTTTATACGTATCGGGGCCGAAAAAAAGTGTCTTGAAAAAAAATTACGACAAAAAAAAATCAGGGATGTTTGGACTGGAATTTTTAGAAAAAAAAAAACTCAAGATAGGTCAGAAACACGTTTCATTCGATTCTCTATCGAATAGTCTATACGTGTCGGGGCCTTCTTTTGTGTCGGGATCTTTTTTTTCTTTTCCCTTAAATATTTTATTAAATATACTACGCACAAAAATTTGCGGATATTGAAAAAGTCCGTCAATTATAGGGTCATTTTCAAATAGGTATAACTTGGTGAAAAATGGTCGTACAGTAATAAAAAAAAGCAAATTGAAGCTGCAAGTCTCTAGTTTTGGGATCTTGAGCTTAAACATTTCTCTTATTAACCAATTTTGAATGGCCATTAAAAAATCAGTCAAAAAAATTTTCAAAATTTTCGCTTATCTTTCACAATGTGTACGGACTTCAATAATTTTTTTAAAATGATTTCTTTACAAAGATTGACTTGCTGGATTCTTTCCCTCTAATTTGAGCTCTGTACGATTTTTTTCTCGATGAGTTATCGATGTTCCAAGCGAAAATTGCACTTTTTACTCTGATAACCGATTACTCGGAGACTAATGGTCGCAACGGAAATAAAAAGAGGGTTTTGGAAACTTTCAAGAATCCTCGACAAAACGCTTTTATCATTTTTTAACCCATTAACGGGGTGGGGGTAAAATTTTCGAATGACGAAATTTCGAACAGATAGCGAATTTTAACATACAATTATATATATATATATATATATATATATATATATATATATATATATATATATATATATATATCGATAACTGTATGTTAAAATTCGCTATTTTAGCTGTTCGAAATTTCGTCATTCGAAAATTTTACCCCCACCCCATTTATGCCCCCCAAATAGTCGTTCCAGTTAATCCGCCCCACCACCTAGCGCCAAAATACCGATCCCCACAAAAATTTACAAAAACCCGTCCAAGGCGTTCATGCAAAGATCTCCGCACAAAAATCCTTTCTAAAAACCAACTCATCATACAAAGTTTTATGAGTAACCGCTCTCATTATCTTATCAAATTAAGTCAAATTGTACAGAGGTGATAATTTCGTTCTCGTAAATGTTGTGAGTTCTCAAAAAATTGATAAATAAATAGAGATCTACTAAAGTATATGTGGCAAAGTACGTGGGATTTTATTATGTTTATAAAATCTCCAATTATGTTCATATGCCATTTCTCTAATTAATGCTTTATTACAACGAATTATTATCCTATGACTTGGAACTACAAGGGCTTTAAAAAAAAAATACAGAATTGCATTATCCTGCGTGAGCTTGAATGCTGCCACACTCTCATTTGTAATATTTGTAGTATAGTTTTATTGGTAACAAATTGATAAAAGTTTACTATCGTACGTAGAGCGGATACGCATGGAGTACTTGTCCGGCCCGAAAATTTTTCATAAAATTTGTCACATAAGTCAATATTAATCTACCATACATTTTGGCCTTAACTAGTAAAGTAGGCACAGCTAATTTGGAATCACAATATGCGGATTGTTTTGTATCCCAAATTATTCCCCTTTCCTTTAACCAATTGTTATCGTTGAATTGATGCTCGGATGGAGCATATCTCAAGTTATTACAGGGCACGTTTATTCCGGTTTTGTAACATCTGGGGGAAAACTGGAGTTGCAGAGCGTCTAAACGGTACTGTACACCCGAAATAAGTAATCCGGTATCATTTACACGCACTTTTACACCGGTTTTTACTACAACAGGTTTTACAAAACGGAATAAGCCTGCTATGTAAGAGCGGTCATCAATTGATTACATTCCAAGGTGGGTAAGATTCAAATCTGCGTCAGGAGATCCGAATGTTCGGAGTGGTTGAAAAATTTGCCGTGAACAAAAAAGCATATTTTTAGCTGACTAGTCGAAAAATTTTCGGGCCGGACAAGTACTCTGTGCGTATCCGCTCTACGTACGATAGTAAATTTTTATCAATTTGTTACCAATAAAACTATACTACAAATATTACAAATGAGAGTGTGGCAGCGTTCAAGCTCACACAGGCTAATGCAATTCTGCATTTTTTTTTTAAAACCCTTGTAGTTCCAAGTCATAGGATAATAATTCGTTGTAATAAAGCATTAATTACAGAAATGGCATATGATAAGAATTGGAGATTTTATAAACATAATAAAATCCCACGTACTTGGCCACATATACTTTAGTAGATCTTTATTTATTTATCAACTTTTTGTGAACTCACAACATTTACGAGAATGAAATTATCACCTCTGTACAATTTGACTTAATTTGATAAGATAATGAGAGCGGTTACTCATAAAACTTTGTATGATGAGTTGGTTTTTAGAAAGGATTTTTGTGCGGAGATCTTTGCATGAACGACTTAGACGGGTTTTTGTAAATTTTTGTGGGGATCGGTATTTTGGCGCTGGGTGGTGAGGCGGATTAACTGGAACGACTATTTGGGGGGCATAAATGTACTTGTCTCAGCTTTTTTACAGCATTTATGCTGTTTTTGGCTAGGTTTGTATAGAGCGTAAAGGGAGCTTAAAGTGAGGAGTGTGGATTTTCAATTTCAAATCGACGTTATGAAAAGTCACGCAGTAATTAAAAAATCCTACAGTATAAAAAAATCAACCGGTTCGAAAAGTAAGACGTGTGTCTTATTTATAAATGATTTTCTATATGCTTAAAAATGTACATTAAAAAAAAAACGTTTTTTTCAGTTTCTTACGTCCAATGTAAATATTGATATCATGAGACGCGGCCGCGTCTCAAGACGTGTGAGCGTACACCGCGCTAATTTTTTTTTGCGAATTTGTATTGATTTAAACCAAAAATACCCTTTCGTCAATTCATCGTACAGATGTTATAAATATATCGTACATACATATTTACATTTCGACACATTTGTATGACGCATTTGTTCAAACGCGTCGAGAAAATTAATTGAATCAGGTAAGTGAAGAATGAATTGTTGAATAAAAAGTTTTCCAACAATTCGATACAACTGAATTCAAATTTTAAAACCACTTAAAAGTTTAGAATTATTCAAATGAGCAACTGATAAGACCATTCTGTTAAACCATCTGATCGATTCAATTATAAAATGTTTAACGAAGGAATCCGATAAAAAAGTAAATAACAACACAATCCTACTGGAAAAGTAATGTGTACCTACGTTACGAATTCTTGTAAATCGTTCACATACGAAAATCATCCCCTTTGTCATATATAAGCCGTTTCCTTCTTTTCTACCATTATATACATTATTTATACTGAATTGAATAACTTAACTGTAATGCTGTCATTCACGCACATTGTCATGTTTACACGTAAGTTCAATTATGTTCAAATGTACATTTATGTACGCAGACAGAGATAATATGTGTTTGCTTCTTTACAAAAGAAGTGCCAACAATTGTGGAAAATCTTTTCAATGTTTTGTGTTTATCTAGCGCCAGTCAGAATTATTTATGCGGGACGCATGATTTCTTTTAAACTATTCAAACTTGGAACAATTCAACTGAAAACTTGATATTAACTATTTAGATGAAGGGACAATTCATTCCTTCGACTCAACTTCGACTTTCTTTTATCAATAGCTCGGCAAGGATAGAAGCTGCGTACAGCGACTACATTCATGACGCTATTAGAAGGAAATTTCCGATCGAAATCTACGGTTCAGGTTTTGTTTTAGGGATGCATGCGGGAGACTTTTCGGATGAAAATTTTATTTGATCAGAATTATTGTACTTTGTGATTCAATAAAAATCTGAAAAAAATCAGTAACAAATGGCATGCTATGAACAACAATAAACAACATTAATATCACTCAAAAGTTATTAACAAATTGTTTAAACGATTATTTATTTAATAACATAACGGTGACCTCTTGTTTTTATTATACGAATGAAATGTGCTAATTTTTCTGAACGCTTATGAATTTATTCAAAATTTTTCTACGATTGTGAAATTTCCTTTTTCAAATTTATTCAAAATTTTTCTACGATTGTGAAATTTCCTTTTTCAAATTTTTAGAATGGCCGTATATATTAGGGTGGTTCAAAAAAAATCGATATTTTTTTTTTTGATTTACCGTGTCCTGAACGCTGATATGTCGTGAAAAAAAAAGCCTTGCCCAAGGAAGGCTCTGTAGCCCAAAATTAAAAGGTGGCGCAAGCCATTTTTGTATTTTTTTCACGATTAGATGAGAAAAATCAGTTTTATCATAGACAATTAATAATGTAAAATACACATATCCGTTCAACAATATTTCCTTTTCGCATATAAGAATATAGAGGTAAAAAAAAAATATTTTGGCAGGACATTAATCTTCCGTTTCCATTATCGTTGACAGATAATTTTTTTTTTCGCAAGACGGGTATTTTTTTCGGTGGTCTTGGACAACTTGTACTAGATATTGTACTTAGGTTTCGTCTTTTGTTAAATAACCATTAAATTGCTCGATCAAAGCTACTCCGCGCTCCGCCGCATCATTCACTGCTCTGATATTATTGCATATGATCCGGCAGTATTGATAAGAATCACTGGTGGCCCATAGACTTGTGTTTAAATCAAGGAAATCACGTCGGAGTTCGAATTTATCAAATAAAGTAAATGATTGTTTTGTAGCAAAATCACTAAGATCTTTTGCATCCAATGAATGAAAAGCATTCTTAGTAATTTGAACTTTTTTCGTGTTTCGGTTTGAACTTTCAACTTGTTTTGCTGACTGCACAATTTTTGTTTTCATTTCTAATGATACCGAGTCATCAAAGAGAGACAGCAAAACAAGTTCTTCGGATAAATACCACAAATGAGCACGAAATTTCGTAGCCGCTGCTTGATATATTTCCTTATCTATTTCTTGACAAAAGACCAAGTCCTTAATGAATTCCTAATCTCGATTCGGAGCTTTTACAGCACTCGGAGCGTTGAACCATGCTTTCAGGTAAACCATTACTAAAAAGTAACAGATTCGGGGCAGCTTAATTCATAAGACAAAGTGACCTGCCTGAACAAAACATACAGCGCCGTACCGCGATTTCAATAATACCTTGTGCAGACCACGTTGAAAAAAAGGTTGAGCAAGAATACTAGTTCCTATATGTTATTACGCGATACTGATGAAATCATTCATTTTAGAATATGAGATATCTTCATTATAATGATGTTCGCTATAATGGCAAGTTCGACACTACAATTTATTTAGATTCAAACACATTTCAATACCCTGAGAAATTTATCAACGATACCATTGTTTTTTTATTGATCAATTTTTTACGCAGACATAAATATATTTTTTGTTCAAATCTACTTGAAACAAATCGAAAAAAGCTTTCTATACTTTTCATTGTTATTTACAGAAAATGTATTTGAAGAGTATGCATATTCACCGACATATTTCACACTCGGTACACAATCACAGCGACAGAAAATACCCTTTGGACGACAAACAAATACTTGGATTCAATATCTAAAGGCATACAATGGTTCTTCTACATCCAAATATAATTAGATATAAAACTCAGATATTTTTTAATAATTATGCATATTTGATGTTATTAATTTTCTACGGAAACGTGATTTTTTCTCATATAATTGCGAAAAAAAAACACAAAAATGGATTGCGCCACCTTTTAATTTTGTGCTACTGGGCGTTCCTTTCGCGAGGCTTTTTGTTTCACGATATATCAACGTTCAGGACACGGTAAATGAAAAAAAAAAATATCGATTTTTTTTGAACCACCCTAGTATATATATATGCATTTTTCGGCCTAGTATCTTTGAAACTTTGCAAAACTAATAGTAAACCTGTCCGCAAAAACATATCCGAAATTTACATTTTTTAGTTTATATTTCATAATATTTTTTTTCACATTTTCCTACGTTTTTGAAATATTTTGAAAAAATTATTATGAAATATAAACTAAAAAATATAAATTTTGGATATGTTTTTGCGAACAGGTTTACCATTAGTTTTGCAAAGTTTCAAAGACACTAGGCCGAAAAATGCATAAATACGGCCATTCTAAACATTTGAAAAAGGAAAATTCACATTCGTAGAAAAATTTTGAATAAATTCATAAGCGTTCAGAAAAATTAACACATTCAATTCGTATAAGAAAAGCAAGGGGTCACCATTATGTTATTAAATAATTAATTGTTTATACCAATTGTTAATAACTTTTGAGTGATATTAATGTTGATTATTGTTGTTCACAGTATGCCAATTGTTGCTGAATTTTTTCAAACTTTTATTAAATCACGAAGTACAATAATTTTGTTGAAATAAAATTTTTATCCAAAAAGTCTCCCGCATACATCCTTAAGCATTTCTAAACAAGTTAAATCCGATGGAAAAATGTCCTGGTAAAAATCTTTTATGCGTTATTAAAGGTATTCATTGATTGACAAGAACAAACAAATAAAATGTTGACGAAAGAACAAACAAATAAAATGTTTAATTTTTCGGGACCGGATTTACGTGCAATATTCGGTGGTATGGCTCATATGCATCTCGACATCAACGATTGATTAAAATGCAACTACAAACGGTGGAGTTGTTGTACGCCATTCTGACGACAACTTTCCTTATTCGTCGATTCATTTATACCTGTAAATAGAAAAAACGAATATTCTAAGACACTGGTGCACTCAATTATTTCCGAGGCAGACGTGAACAATCGAAAATAAATTGTAATCCTTAGTGGAGTTGGTAGTGAAATAAATTAGCTCGTTTACTCGTTGGCTTTAGCAGCGTTAGAGTGGAGCGGGGTCGGAGGTTTGTTCGCTTTAGCGGCGTTCAAGCCCCGAATCTTAGAAGTTAAAGAAAAAATAAAGAAATTCGCAAAAAAAAATAAATGGGTATCAAAAAGGTCGCATGTGAGGAAGCTAGTAAGCCGGTCAGCCTGCACGGCGTAAAAAGCCTTAGCCAGCTCGTATAGTCAGTCAGCCTGCACGGCTTTGTGTCTAGAGCTCGTCCTGGTCGGTCAGCGTGCACGGCGTAGAAGACCAGAGCGAATGCGACTTGAGTCCCGCTGTGCACCTGTATTTATAGCGGCGACAAGCGGGCGCCGGCGCGATCCCCTCCAACGGCCACGCATGCGCGGTCCGCCGAGCGGTGGGGATAGCCTGCCGGAGTGGTGACGAACGATATTAGCTTTTGCCAGCTTGGTCGGTAAGTACCGAACGGGTAAGGTAGATTTTGAAATTATCGGCTGTTAAAGTAATATTTTCTCAGCATAAGGTAAGTTTTTTACTGTAATGTTAAATTCTATATCTATATATTTCGATATCGATTGATTATTTCTTTTGGTTTCAGGTACGTGAGTCGTTGGCGCTTAAGATTTTGGTAAGTATTTGTATTCCTCTTAGGACATTTCTTAACTTAATAACTAATCATTTTTTCTTTCTTTTTACAGGTTTGATGCGGTAAGTACGGGGGGGGGGGGGGGGATATAGATATCTACAACACGCGTGCGGGGTGCGGGAGGGGGGGGGGAATGAATAACTCGTTATGACTAAACTCTTTTCTCTTATTTACAGGTCGCTCGTGGTAACGGGATAGCTTTATGGTAAGTTAAAGTGTATTATTATTAATTAGGGTATTTTAATGCAAATGTTTAATCATAAGTGTTTTTTCTATTTACAGGTATAAATGAATCGACGAAAAAGGAAAGTTGTCGTCAGAATGGCGTACAACAGAGTGTTGTCAGTTCAAAAGGATATTGAAAAGTAAATCTTTTGAGTTCTTATAAGGTAAGTGATACTCTTAATTCTAAACCTATTTCCGTTGTTGATTTAGACTAGGCACAAACATTAAAGTATATTGAAAATGACTGAAGTTTTTAAGGACAAATTGTTGTAACACAAAATGCTACTCGCAGTCATGCAGTATTTCGAATATCTTTGAAATGAATCCAGCTACTGCCATGTTCTTTTACAAATTTCAACTAGTTTCTCCAAGGACAATTAAACACAAAATTCATGTTCTTTTTAAAAGTTTGGTAAAAGTGTCGAATCAGGGCTGCAGCTCAAAACACATGGAATTTTTTTTGTAAAGGTTGATATCACTAAATTATATTATTAAATATAATATTATGGTGGGGGAAGATTTCTAACACTATAAAAAATATAAAAAACTGGCAATATTAATATCAGCAGATAATAGCAAGTCGGTATCAAGATACGACACACACACACACATACACACACGCGCGCGCGCGCACACACACACACACGCACGCACGCACGCACACACACACACACGCGTGCGCGCGCGCACACACGCACGCACGCACACGCGCGCGCGCGCACGCACGCACACACACACACACACACACACACACACACACACACACACACACCCACACACGAAGTGATTAATTTAATCCTTTTGTTTTTCCTGTCGTACCTACAACTAGTCCTGTTGTTACAATACTGTCCGATGTAAATAATGGATTGTGACGGGTGTAAAATTTCGCTTACCGGTGCCACTATAAAATTTCAAAATCGAAAAGAGAGTATTGTTTTTTTACAAAATCATGGCGTGTTAAAACGCGAAGTGGTTTGTGCAAATTGCGGGAATCCGGCTACTCTCAGCGAGAGTAGTCTTACCTGGCGATGTCAAAGACGTCAAAGAAAGAAAGAGATTTTTTTCAATTACAATTTCTTCAAGGAATTGTGTGTGTGTGTGTATGTGTGTGTGTGTGTGTGTGTGTGTGTGTGCGCGTGCGTGCGTGCGCGCGCGCGCGTGTGTCCACGCCTTGGTCCCCAATCCACCACCACCCACTAAACCCAATATCTGTACTACTTAATATTGCCACTTTTTTATGTTTTTTATGGGGTTGGAAGTCTTCCCCCACCATAATATTACATGGGACATCATTTTTTAATGATAACAAATGGTAGAAAAAAAATTGGAGTACTTTTGAGCTGCAGCCCTGATTCGACACTTTTACCCAATTTTCAAATGGACTAAAATAAGGGAAAAGGTAGCCAGAAAAGGTATAAACACACAAAAATTGAGGTTCTGAAATTTTCAAGAAATCGAATGGTTTCATTTTTGCCTGGCCTAGAGGGGAGAACGTGGACGACGATTCGGGAAGGAGATAATAGAAATAAATCCATCAAATAGTTATAAATAACTCAAATAATTTATTATAAGAACGTGCAGTTCTAACGAGAAAAAAAGAAGAATACCGGACACAAACCCGGAGCGCCCCGTTTTTAATAGGGTACCTTGTCCACTGGACTACCACGTTTCTTTCGAAATTTTTATATTTTCAAATTTATTTTTTACATATTTCAAGCGCTCCATCTGTGTGAGTGAGAGCGAGCAGCTTCTTTCTCGCCCCTCGCGTCCACCATAACATTTGTTCTTTCGTGCTCAGTTTGGGCGAGTGAGATATAAATATATGAGCTTACGTATGGGGCATTCCACGCCAAATCGGCCACTGCTGAACCTTCGCATTTTTAAATTTGCTATTTTTTTTTTCTTTTTCAGCTCATAATAAGGAACTCACCTGATTTTATTCAAATTTTTATCTCAAAAAATGCACCCAGTCGGATTTTTTGAAAAATTTTCCATTTTTTTTTCGTTTAGCTATAACTTTCTGAAAAATCAAGCGATTCAAAAAAATGAGGGGGTCGAAATTTTTATTTTGGAATATTCTTTCGTTGAAGATTATTTTGGAAATCATTCATATTTGTATTCAATCAGTTTTTTAAATTTTAAGCATACAATCGCATTTTCTATATTGTTTGTATCCTTCGATTTTTTTCATTTTTTTAAATGAAAAACTGTTATTTATTTAATGAATTTTAAGCCTAGTTATTTGATTTGATATAAATGACATCCTTATATCACGCTGGATCACGTGTAGCTGAAACGGATGCAGAGAACTCGCGTGACATAGTAACAAATGCCAAACTAAAATGCCCAGACGACCTTGTTATTGTTCCACCTTCTTCGGATTCAGATAGTGAGCCCGAAAATAAAAAGAAACCAATTGACGAGGAAAAGCCTCGCCCTATAGTTGGCACTCGAGAGTGTCTGACTTATAAATCGGATAATATTGTTCATTTCGTTTCCGCAGACGGCGAATTGTCGACCCCTATAGGGAAACTTTTAGCCGACCTGGGGAAAATTGACGCAGACGCAATAAAACGTCAAAATTTGCGAATTGGACAAATTGCAATTACACCAAATGGCGAAAAGAAAATTTTCAGTGTCATCATAAAGAATCGGTATTTTGACCCAGGTCAAACAGTAAATATTTCTCGAGGATTGGAACACTTGAAGGCAGTCCTTACTAGCACGGGTGTGAAATCGTTTCGGATTTCGCGTTCGGGTGACCACACCGACGTTTTACCCCGAGGAAAACTCCTCGAATTGTTGCATGTTATTTTTGAAAAGTCAGGAGTAGCTGTGACCATTTGTTACGGGAAGTTAAAGTCACCCCCTATTGAGAATCGAGGCCAGATAATAAGAGAATTTCACGAAAGTCTCATAGGAGGCCATCGAGGAGTAACAAAAACTTATCGTAAAGTTCGAGAACGTTTTTATTGGCCTTCACTCCGTAAAGAAATTCAAGATTACATTAGACGTTGTGTGGGCTGTCAAGAGCAAAAGCTAGTAAGGGCGAAGACTCGTGAGCCCATGCTGCTCACGGAGACGCCGGCCGACACGTTCGACAAAGTGTCACTCGACACCGTAGGCCCTTTACCAACCACTCCACATGGAAATAAACACATTTTAACCATGCAGGACGATTTGTCGAAATATTGTCCAGCTGAGCCTATCCCTGATTTGAAGGCAACAACTATTGCTGAAGCTGTGGCGCGTAGACTGTTTACACAATTCGGCGCCCCTCGAGCTATACTAACAGATCGAGGCACGGCCTTTACGAGTACTCTGTTACAAGAAATATCGAAAATATTTCGTATTAAACAGTTAACGACTTCAGGATATCGACCACAAACAAACGGGTCGCTTGAAAGAAGTCATATAATGTTAACAGAGTACATAAAGCATTATGCCACACAGTATGACGATTGGGACAGATTGTTGCCTTACGCAGAATTACTACACTACACTACAGCAAACAGTAAACATTACAGTAAATACGAGGTTCCGTCCGTTTTTATGTGTACAATAACAAGAGAATGTTTTTTGTTTCGTATATAGGCAATAGGCAAATCCTTTATTTTCTCGTCCTGTACGTCACTCATAGCTGCGACAGTGACGAGTGAATACGGTTTTGACGAGTTTTCTTGGATTACGTGCTTTTGATTATTCGCTTTTTTATCTTATTTCTTCGCTTTTTTATCTTATTTCTTCGCTTTTTATAAATTATTATAGTTCTTTTCCTTTTTATTGTTCTTATTATTAATTTATATTAATTAGCTATTTATTTTATTCTTATTCATAACTTCCAGTGTTAGTTTTGTTTTTTTCCATTATTTTTAAGTTATTATTACTGTACATATTTTCTTTGGGTTTCGTAAGGGTTTTTTTGGGTTTCGGTTAGAATTTTTAAGTTATTATTACTATACATATTTTCTTTGGGGTTTGAAAGGGTTCTTTTGGGTTCCGGTTTGAATTTTTGATTGCCGTTGTTCGTGATTTCTCATCACATACCGGTGTTGCACGTCGAGAACGCGTTCTTTATTGTACGTGTGTCGTGTGTCGTGTGTGTCGTGAAATTTCCCGGTTAACTTTCCGGTGATTTTCCGTCTTATCGTGTTGCCGCGAGTGTGTTCTGTTGTGAATATTTGAAAATGCCTGGTGCACGCAGACCGCAGAGGCGCATCCCTCAAACGGAAAAAATTAAAGACGGGAGAGTATACCACAAAAGTGGAGAATCTCGTGACAAGAGGACCACGTAAGTTAAAACAATATTATTTAATATTTATAAGTAAATTATATTTAAGAATTTAGAATTTATTGAATGTCAGATGACCACATTCCTCTACCATTTTTTAGGCTACTCGCCGGCAAATGTGTATTTATTTTGTATCCATTACAAGGCGATGAATCTATTGTTCTCTCTCTCTCTCTCTCTCTCTCTCTCTCTCTCTCTCTCTCTCTCCCCCCTCCCTCCCTTTATGGTTTCGCTCGCCTCGCGCTCTCTCTCTCTCTCTACCATTTTTCACGCCCCGCGCGGTCCTTCGTCCTCTAACGCTTTTCGTTTTTCGCACGGTCTCTCTCCCTGTACCTCTTTCTGACCACGCGCCGATAGATGTATATGTTTCTGATTGCTTATACATAAACGACGAGGTCTTTTAATATTTTTATCAATCTTCAACAAATTGAATTAAACATCTTGATTTTTATTTTTTGTCTTAATTTACAAATAATGAACAGAATAATATAATCAGGTTGTTGTATTTATTAAAGCTTTTGTCAATTTAGTACATTGTAAACATATGTACAAGGGAAAAAGATGAAAATAGACTCTTCTTTATTCACAGAACCATAAAATTCGTAGAAGCTTGACTATATATTAATGTAACGGTACTTTAGATTTTAGATCCCTTTAGATTTTTGGGATTTCGAAATACTGGCTACGTTATTTTTTTGGATATTGGCCTTGCTGATTTGTATGTATGGTACCTCGCGACAGCAGATTCTAAAAAAATTATCTGTACGCAGCGCTTTGTCACTTGCAGGAATTTTTCAAATATGGTCTCCGCAGTGCTGTATTGTTCATACAGAACTTGGAAAATAATTTACCTTCGCAGTACTGTTAATAATGGGTAAAAAAAATGAACTGTGGCTACTAGAAATTTTCTTGGATTTTGTTCTTACCGATATGTATGTATATGGCATGCCGTTTTGCTAGTTATTATCGAAAATTTGGAACTGAAATAAAAATACAATATAAATCTAAAATACAATAAATAAATACAATAATTCAAATATTCAAATTAAAATTACGTACATAATTTTAATTCCGCAAAATTTAATTCAGAAATTAAAATTGTGTACATAATTTTAATTCTGGAATTATAATTTGGGTTAATTAAAATTATGTACATAATTTTAGTTCCCATATAAAAATTTGGGACAATTAATTTTTGTACATAATTTTAATTCCTTCAAATTTTAATTCCGGAATTCAATTTACGTACATTATTTTATTCACCCCAAATTTTAATTCGGGAATTAAAATGATTTCCACAGTGCTGCATTGTTCATGCAGATGAACTTGAAAAAGCATTTTCCTGCAGCACTGCGCAGATCACATTTGAAAAATTCCTGCAATTGCCAAAGCGCTGCGCACAGATAATTTTTTCGTATTCTCTGCTACAAGGTGACATACATACATGTAGGCAAGGACAAAATCCAAAGAAATTTCTAGCGGGCACGGTATATTTTTGTTCAACCTTTATCAATAAATACTGCGAAGAGAAAATATTTTTCAAGTTCTGTACGAACAATGCGGCATTATGGAGATCACATTTGAAAAATTCTTTCAAGTCACAAAGATATTTTGCGAATATATATTACTGCAAAAAATGAAGGGAACAACAAATTTTCTTGAATTTTTCGGTGTTTCTTAAAAGGCTGTATCTCAGTGCAAATGGGCGGTCGGAAATTTCTAAAAAAGGATTTTGAAGCTCCAAGCTTCCAGTTTTAAGATCTTTCAGCAAAAAATTTTGGAGAGCTACGGTTATTACGTGATCTTAAGAATAGCAGCAGAAAAAAATTTTGCAAATTGTTTGGTTTTTTTTGGGGAAGGCCATGGACTTTTCGGTAAATAAATTTTTTTTTTCGGTAAATGAATAAATCAGCTGGATAACTGGTTTATTCAGCTTCAATTTGCTTTTTTCAATTTTCTTTTCGTACGTCAATTTGTCGCTGAGATATCGGGCTTCAAGTGAAAAAAGACGCTTTTGTCTTTGATCATCGATATCTCGGCAATTAATAGACCGCACAGAAAATGAAAGGGTAGTTTTGAAAACTGGAAAAGATTTCCTATAAGATCCTTGTTTGACTTTTGGAAGAAAAATTTTTTTGCACCCTTAATTTCAGAATGAAGAAAAGGAAAAAGTGACTTTTTCCGTTGTTTTCGTAAATCTACCGCGTATTCACAAATATTGATGAAAATACTAATATTTCCAGGTGATTTTATAGCTTAATGTACCCCAATAGCCCTGCAAATTTTTTAATCGATCCATTTAACCATTTTTTCGGACCGAATGATCAAAATTTTACAGAACAATTGAAGGAACGAAAGTGCATCGCTTCTGAACATTCTGTAATCTTCATGGAAATGGAAAAAACCCAATTTTTTTTTACTCTTTTCACAACTGTACACTTCTTACTTGTTGAATTTGAGGAAAAAAATCAGTTCCGGAAATAAAAAAAAATTCGAAAAAAAAGTAATTCGAAAAATTAAAAAAATTTTTTTTTGTAATTTAAAAAATTTTATTTTTTTCCGAAATTTACTTTTGTTCTCAAATTCAACAAGTAAGAAGTGTAAAGTTGTGAAAAGAGTCGGAAAAAATTGGTTTTTTTCCATTTCCATGAAGATTACAGAATGTTCAGAAACAATGCATTTTTGTTCCTTTGATTCTTCTGTAAAATTTTGATCAGTCGGTTCGAAAAAATGGTTGAATGGATCGATTTAAAAATTTTCAGGGCTATTGCAGGTACATTAAGCTGTAAAATCACCTGGAAACATTAATCTTTCCATCAATATTTGTGAATACACGGCAGATGTACAAAAACAACGGAAAAAGACCCTTTTTCCCCTTTTCTCTATACCAACATTAAAGGTGCAAAAAGAATTTTTCTCCCGAAAGTCAAAAAACGATCTCGTGGGAAATCTATTCCAATTTTCAAAACCGCCCTTTTATTTTCTGTGCGGTCATTAGTTGCCTAAATATCGATGATCAAAGACAAAAGCGTCTTTTTTCACTCAAAGCCCGATATCTCAGCAAAAAATTGACGTAGGAAAAAAAATAAAAAGAGCAAATTGAAGCTGAATAAATCAGCTATCCATCTGATTTATTGACATACCGAAAAAAATGTTCGCAAGTCCATGGCCTTCCCCAAAAAAAACCAAACAATTTGTAAAATTTTTTTCTCCCGCAGTAGTAAGGCTATGCCAGTTCTAACTCACTTTTCACAGCAGGGTGCCTGGGTCTGGAGGGGGAAGGATCTTCGGGGGAGGGGAAGTATCTCAGGGAGCGGGGGAGTGGAGGGGGAAGTGGCGAGATGGGGATCACAATGCAACGGACCTGTTTGAACTTGTGCGGCAATGCTTAGAGAAATGCTGACGTATTGTCACTGTTTCTAAGAAAAGAGAATAAAAAATGATATTTATTACTGGAAGTCTTTACAAATGGTGTTTAAGCATCACACTCCCAATGATAGATTTATGTGTCCTGTTACACATTTTTGTAACCTGCAGAGTCATCATGAAGACATTTTAGTCAAATTCCACAAGAATGCTCATTCATGAGACTTTCTTTGAAAAGTCACCTTTTAGTCAAATTACACAAGAATGCTCATTCATGAGACTCTTTGAAAAGTCACCTGCCCTTCCCCCAGATTTTAGCTCCAGTTATTGGGATAGATTTATGTGTCCTGTTACACATTTTTGTAACCTGCAGAGTCATCATGAAGACATTTTAGTCAAATTCCACAAGAATGCTCATTCATGAGACTTTCTTTGAAAAGTCACCTGTCCTTCCCCCAGATTTTAGCTCCAGTTGTTGGGAATTGCATAAGATTTCTATTTTCTTCAATAGTTACCAGCTACGTGAATGGATGATGGACCGCTTCCGTTTCATCTCAGGCGAAAGTTTTTTTTAGTAGTGAAATTTTTGTAATGTTATAAAAAAAAAATTATGCCTTAGACTTTTAATGGAAAGGACACTTTTTTTATGGAAAGACTACCAGGTGACGATCACACCTGACCTCCATTGAGTCATTGTTTGCTTAAAACGGTGCATTGGTAGAATTTTAACAAAAGATAAATCTCCTACCTGCTAGTCCATATTTTTGCGTTATATATAGTCTTGCGTTGATGCTGTATGGGTGGGGCGAGGGTAGGGGAAATGCGGGGTATAGTGAGTGTGAGAGATGTATGATTATTTTTAAATAATTTTAGTTTGAAAAAGTGGATAAACTTATAAGATTGAGAGTTAAATGTTTATTCTGAAAGTAGACGTCGACATGGATAGATTCGCAAGCTTGTATGCAATCCACCCGTCGAAAGACCCCTGGACATTGACGAAAAATGAACTCGAATCGATTCCCAAGGCTTTACTTTTAAAATATTTTAGCTACTGTATAACTTCATTGTGGGATCGTTTACCAGAGCATTTACAGTGTGATAGTGAGATACAATCATATCATGAGTGTGATGATCATTTTAATCCACCATGGGAACTGACTCATGTTGATGCTGTTGGACCTATGCGTCGAGATTGTGAAAAGTGTTTTGAAATGGAAGAATTGGTGAATATATATGCAATTCGACGTACGAAGAATCCGCGAGAAATGACGACGGAGGAGCTACGAATTATATCGCCAACAATATTTAAACAGTACTTCAGTGAATTTACCGATTATTTGTGGGATCGTTTACCAGAATATTATCAATCTGATAATGAGATTATATCATATAGACGATGTTACGAACATTGGAACACACCATCGACGGGGGATCACATCAATGGCCCCGTACCCCAACGTCGTAACTGCAGAGAGTGTTGCAAGAGCATTGAACATGTTTAAACCTGTCTCGAATGCAGGTGTGCAAACAAAGAAACGTGGACCCATTGTTCGACAAGAATAGATCTTCGGAAAATGCGTGGGAAAGAATCTGCTATTGCGGAATGTGCATTGTTCGAAGAAGCAGCTGTCAAAGATGCAGGTGGCGACATGTTCAAACCCTGTATGAGGCTGCATAATACATGATTGAACTAATTTTTCCGGGAAGTGGAAGGGGATTGGACTTATTGAAGGGATGGATGGTACAAATAGTCGAGCATGGAAGAGATCAGCATCAATTCACAGCTCTAGAAGCTTCGTACAAGTCGTGATTTTTGAAAAATCTCTTAAAACCTCCACATTCGACAACGATGGCGTTCTCTGGTATCAACGACATCACTAAGCGGTCCGAGTATCTGCCCACGAAAAAACTAAAAGATCTTGAAGTCAACGGTGACTATGGAATCTCTGATATTCGATCGGCAAAGACTAAGTACGGCCCAAGATACGTCGTGGAAGTGCAGAGTGAATTCACCGTCTTCCTGCCACCCCGAGTCGTCAAGGCATTTGAACAAGATCCTGAGGCATATGAAAAACTATTGGAAGCTGCTCATACTAAAAAACTCATTATGAAATACATCGGCGGAGATTGGAATGGCGTCGAGTTTCATGAAATTTCAACGTGAATAAAAAATATATAAAAATCTCTGTAATGTGAAGGAGGAGAAGGAGGAGGAGGAGGAGGAGGAAATTTTGTATAAATAAATTAGAAAAACCATTTCAAAAATGTTTTCTTTATTCAAAGATCCCTCGTTTACATAAGGCATGGTATACATATAACCAGCTTTTCAAAGCTTTTACATTCATCGTTGCACAGTTGAATTTCAATTCGTTGGTATGGTGGTGGGGGCAATTCGATGTAGTTTTTAATAATTTCTTCAACGATGGGCAGTCCAGAGTCTCCAAATCAACAATCTCCGTTGACAAATCCAAGAAGCTCGCTAACCACGAAGACTTTTCACAGCCTTTCACAAATATGGTGCGAGCGTGTTGTGAAATTGCTTGAATTATAGGTTTCGCTGCGTCGTATGGTATAAGACCATAGTCCCATGATATTCCATGGAAATTACGTTGCAACCATTTATTCATGGTTCGATATTTTGCTGGTAGCGTGTCCCATGCGTATGGTGGTTCGAAGAACAGCGTTAGAGGTTCAGCGTTTTTCACATCTGCTCGAATAATTGAAATTTCTTTGAGGATAAACTCGTTGATGGGCCCCTTGAAACCTTGTAGATCAACGATAAACTCCATCTCGACTGATGTCCAGTGTGGTCACTTCAGCCATTTTATACCAATTTTTTCACCCCACCACTCAGGGGATTATACTCTACAATACGATCATGTAGAATGAGGCAGTATGCACATGTCTGCGCAGGTACATTCGTTTTCATTTCAAATTGAGAGTTTAAGAGAGTATGGGAGTGTGAGAGTTTCAGAGAGTATGAGAGTTTAAAAGTTTGAGAGAGTTTAAATGTTTGAGGTTTTGAGAGAGTTCAAGAGTTTAAGAGTATGATAGTTTGAGAGAGTTCAAGAGTTTGAGAATTCGACAGTTCGAGAGAGTTTGAGAGGTTGAGAATTTGGGAGTGAGAGTTTAAGAGAGTATGAGAGTCTGAGAGTTTGAGAGAGTTTGGGAGTTTAAGAGAGTATAAGAGTCTGAGAGTTTAAGAGAGTATGAGAGTATGAGAGTTCGAGAGTTAGAAAGAGTTTGAATGTTTGAGAGCTTGAGACAGTTCAAGAATTTGAGGTTGAGAGAGTTTGAGAGCTTGAAAGTTTGAGACAGTTTGAGAATTTGAAAGTTTGCCAGATTGAGAGTGTGAGAGTTTGAGAGTGAAAGTTTGAGAGTTTGAGAGAGTTTGAGAGTTTGAAAGTGTAAAAAAAAATTAAGAGAGTTCGAGAGTTTGAGACCTTGAGAGTTTGAGAGTTTTAGAGTTTGAGAGTTTGAGAGAGTTTAAGAGTTTGAGAGGTTGAGATTTTGAGAGTTTAAGAGTTTGAAAGATTGAGAGTTTAAGAGTTTGAGAGTTTAAGAATTTGAGAGAGTTTGAGAGTTTGAGAGTTCGAGACAGTTTGAGAATTTGGGAATTTTGAGAGTTTGAGAGTTCAAAACAGTTTGACAGTTTGAGAGTTTGAAAGTTTGAGAGTTTAAGAGAGTTTGAGAGTTTGAAAGTTTGAGAGCTTAAGAGAGTTTGAGAGTTCGAAAGTTTGAAAGTTTGAGAGTTTGAGAGTTTAGGAGTTTAAGAGGTTGAGAGTTCAAAAGTTTATGAGTTTGAGAGTTCGACAGAGTTTGAGAGTTTGAAAAGTTGATAGTTTCAGAGTTTGAGAGTGAGAGTTCAAGAGTTTGGGTGGTTGAGAGTTTGAGAGAGTTTAAGAATTTAAGAGATTATTGAATAATGCAGTTTTTGGAAAAACCATGCAAGATGTTCGTAGTCACGTGCAAGTCAAACTGTTAACTGAATGGGTAGGCCGATATGGAGCAGAGGCTATGATCGCAAAACCTAATTTTCACAGTCGAAGTATCTTTGCGGAAAATTTAATCGCTGTAGAGTTGCGAAATCTACAGGTCAAGTTTAACAAACCAATATATGCGGGTATGCCCATTTTGGATATCTCAAAAACTTGTCGATATTCGATATGCGTTCCACCACGAGTTTATAACTCCATCGTATCAAAACAAATGTAAAGTTATGTATACGGATACTGATAGTCTGATTTATCATATTGAATGTGAAGATGTATACCAGGATATGAAACGTAATCTTGATAAATATGACACAAGCGACTACCCCCCTGACAATGTATATGGTACACCGCTTGTCAATAAAAAGGTCCCAGGTCTCATGAAGGATGAGAACAACGGGGCCCTCATGACTGAATTCGTTGGATTTAGATCGAAAATGTATACGATGCGAGTTGAGGGGAAGAAAGATGTTAAAAAAGCGAAAGGTGTAAAGAGCAATGTTGTTGTGAGAACCATAAAATTTGAAGATTATGTGAAATTTCTCGATGAGCAGATTGAAATGAAGTGTTGCCAATCATCGATTCTATCGACATTACATAATGTCTATACCATAACAGAGACAAAAATCGCTCTAAGTCCACACGATGACAAGCGATATATTATACCTGGAACGGTAGACACGTTGCCATGGGGTCATTACAGTATTCCCAAAGGTTCGGAAGCAATGAAAACGTAGAGAATTGTAAACCAAGAGCGCGTACGTATGTGTATGTGAGAGAGAGAGAGAGAGAGAGAGAGAGAGAGAGAACATTTTTCTTCAATATTTGTACATTTGATGTGAAATAAAAAGAATCTTTTTTGTGAAACTCAATGTGTCCATCCTTTTTTTTCCTTCTGTCTGCTTTCCAGGGCTATGCAGAGACCTGCTTGGATGTGTCGGGAGGGTCATAAAGAATAAATCAGACTTTAAAAATCTGTTTGTCTTCTTTATTGTTCACAAATCATCCTTACTTATCCAACTATTATGTGTATTGTCGAAACCTAGCCATTTCACAAGCAACTGACTACCACGCCTCTTCCAGGCTTTTTCGATGAGATATATGTCGGGATATTTAACTCGAAGTAACTCTTGCTCATAGAAACCACCTGCAATGGGCTCATCTTGGTGATCTTTTATGTTATATGTAATAGGGCTAGTTTTTCCTACTCGATATATTGTGAAAATTTCCGTTGGCCAGTTTGGCGTATAACCTTTCTCAAATACATTCTTAAATTTACTTTCGGAAAAAGTCAACAAACCGATAGAAATTTACCGAAGCATATAGCTTCAAGTATGTGGGCTTTTATTATAGGCTTTATCATGTTTTATGAAATCTGCAAATAATGTTGAAATGGTTCCTCTCATTGAAGTTGTGTGATAACGAATCATTATTCCACGACTCAGATCTCCCAAATGTGTTTAAGCCTTCAACAGATATTCAAACATATTCAATACTCATATAAAAATTAAAACCCTGAAAAAAAAAAAAACTTTCAACCCTACAAAAAAGTGATCAAATTAATGAGTCATGACAAACTTTACAAATCCAATACTTGCAAAAAAATATACATACATACATACATACATACATACATATATATATATATATATATATATATATATATATTTCAAGACTTCACAAAAGTTACTGTTGCATATTACACGAAAGTTTAAGAAACCTTCCTTATTTCAGAGCATCTTTAAAAAGTGATGAAATACATTCCAATTATCTAATTATCGTCCTATAACGTGAAAAAAAAATTATGTCATGATTCTAAAGTATATAGGCTCAAGTACGTGGGTTTCTATTATAGGCTTTATCATGTTTTATAAAATCTGCAAATAATGTTAAAATCGTTTCTTTCATTGAAGTTGTGTAATGACGAATCATTATTCCACGACTCAGATCTCCCAAATGTGTTGAAGCCTTCCACAGATATTTAAACATATTCAATCCTTCCACAAAATGAAAACTCTGAAAAAAAAAATTTCAACCCTACCAAAAAGAAAAAGTGATCAAATTAATGAGTCACGACAAAATTTACAAATCCAATCCTTGCAAATATATATATATATATATATTTCAAGACTTCACAAAGTTACTATTACATATTTCACTAAAGTTTTAGAAACCTTCCTTATTTCAGAGTATCTTTAAAAAATGATGAAATACATTCCAATTATCTAATTAACGTCTTATAACGTGAAAAAATGTCATGCTTATAAAGTATAAGAATTAAAAAATTGGAACACGTCGTTAGATTTACAAATGTTTACTAAGCCAATTGAGATCATTATTCAGGCTCAAGTTGCGGCCAGTGGTATGATGCAGCGGGGGCTCCGCCCTCGCACCACATACCCCTGGCCGCGACTTGAGCCTGAATAATGATCTCAATTGGCTTAGTAAACATTTGTAAATCTAACGACGTGTTCCAATTTTTTAATTCTTATACTTTATAAGCATGACATTTTTTCACGTTATAAGACGTTAATTAGATAATTGGAATGTATTTCATCATTTTTTAAAGATACTCTGAAATAAGGAAGGTTTCTAAAACTTTCGTGAAATATGTAATAGTAACTTTGTGAAGTCTTGAAATATATATATATATATATATATTTGCAAGAATTGGATTTGTAAATTTTGTCGTGACTCATTAATTTGATCACTTTTTCTTTTTGGTAGGGTTGAAATTTTTTTTTTCAGAGTTTTCATTTTGTGGAAGGATTGAATATGTTTAAATATCTGTGGAAGGCTTCAACACATTTGGGAGATCTGAGTCGTGGAATAATGATTCGTCATTACACAACTTCAATGAAAGAAACGATTTTAACATTATTTGCAGATTTTATAAAACATGATAAAGCCTATAATAGAAACCCACGTACTTGAGCCTATATACTTTAGAATCATGACATAATTTTTTTTTCACGTTATAGGACGATAATTAGATAATTGGAATGTATTTCATCACTTTTTAAAGATGCTCTGAAATAAGGAAGGTTTCTTAAACTTTCGTGTAATATGCAACAGTAACTTTTGTGAAGTCTTGAAATATATATATATATATATATATATATATATATATATATATGTATGTATGTATGTATGTATGTATGTATATTTTTTTGCAAGTATTGGATTTGTAAAGTTTGTCATGACTCATTAATTTGATCACTTTTTTGTAGGGTTGAAAGTTTTTTTTTTTTTCAGGGTTTTAATTTTTATATGAGTATTGAATATGTTTGAATATCTGTTGAAGGCTTAAACACATTTGGGAGATCTGAGTCGTGGAATAATGATTCGTTATCACACAACTTCAATGAGAGGAACCATTTCAACATTATTTGCAGATTTCATAAAACATGATAAAGCCTATAATAAAAGCCCACATACTTGAAGCTATATGCTTCGGTAAATTTCTATCGGTTTGTTGACTTTTTCCGAAAGTAAATTTAAGAATGTATTTGAGAAAGGTTATACGCCAAACTGGCCAACGGAAATTTTCACAATATATCGAGTAGGAAAAACTAGCCCTATTACATATAACATAAAAGATCACCAAGATGAGCCCATTGCAGGTGGTTTCTATGAGCAAGAGTTACTTCGAGTTAAATATCCCGACATATATCTCATCGAAAAAGCCTGGAAGAGGCGTGGTAGTCAGTTGCTTGTGAAATGGCTAGGTTTCGACAATACACATAATAGTTGGATAAGTAAGGATGATTTGTGAACAATAAAGAAGACAAACAGATTTTTAAAGTCTGATTTATTCTTTATGACCCTCCCGACACATCCAAGCAGGTCTCTGCATAGCCCTGGAAAGCAGACAGAAGGAAAAAAAAGGATGGACACATTGAGTTTCACAAAAAAGATTCTTTTTATTTCACATCAAATGTACAAATATTGAAGAAAAATGTTCTCTCTCTCTCTCTCTCTCTCTCTCTCTCTCTCTCACACATACACATACGTACGCGCTCTTGGTTTACAATTCTCTACGTTTTCATTGCTTCCGAACCTTTGGGAATACTGTAATGACCCCATGGCAACGTGTCTACCGTTCCAGGTATAATATATCGCTTGTCATCGTGTGGACTTAGAGCGATTTTTGTCTCTGTTATGGTATAGACATTATGTAATGTCGATAGAATCGATGATTGGCAACACTTCATTTCAATCTGCTCATCGAGAAATTTCACATAATCTTCAAATTTTATGGTTCTCACAACAACATTGCTCTTTACACCTTTCGCTTTTTTAACATCTTTCTTCCCCTCAACTCGCATCGTATACATTTTCGATCTAAATCCAACGAATTCAGTCATGAGGGCCCCGTTGTTCTCATCCTTCATGAGACCTGGGACCTTTTTATTGACAAGCGGTGTACCATATACATTGTCAGGGGGGTAGTCGCTTGTGTCATATTTATCAAGATTACGTTTCATATCCTGGTATACATCTTCACATTCAATATGATAAATCAGACTATCAGTATCCGTATACATAACTTTACATTTGTTTTGATACGATGGAGTTATAAACTCGTGGTGGAACGCATATCGAATATCGACAAGTTTTTGAGATATCCAAAATGGGCATACCCGCATATATTGGTTTGTTAAACTTGACCTGTAGATTTCGCAACTCTACAGCGATTAAATTTTCCGCAAAGATACTTCGACTGTGAAAATTAGGTTTTGCGATCATAGCCTCTGCTCCATATCGGCCTACCCATTCAGTTAACAGTTTGACTTGCACGTGACTACGAACATCTTGCATGGTTTTTCCAAAAACTGCATTATTCAATAATCTCTTAAATTCTTAAACTCTCTCAAACTCTCAACCACCCAAACTCTTGAACTCTCACTCTCAAACTCTGAAACTATCAACTTTTCAAACTCTCAAACTCTGTCGAACTCTCAAACTCATAAACTTTTGAACTCTCAACCTCTTAAACTCCTAAACTCTCAAACTCTCAAACTTTCAAACTTTCGGACTCTCAAACTCTCTTAAGCTCTCAAACTTTCAAACTCTCAAACTCTCTTAAACTCTCAAACTTTCAAACTCTCAAACTGTCAAACTGTTTTGAACTCTCAAACTCTCAAAATTCCCAAATTCTCAAACTGTCTCGAACTCTCAAACTCTCAAACTCTCTCAAATTCTTAAACTCTCAAACTCTTAAACTCTCAATCTTTCAAACTCTTAAACTCTCAAAATCTCAACCTCTCAAACTCTTAAACTCTCTCAAACTCTCAAACTCTAAAACTCTCAAACTCTCAAGGTCTCAAACTCTCGAACTCTCTTAATTTTTTTTTACACTTTCAAACTCTCAAACTCTCTCAAACTCTCAAACTTTCACTCTCAAACTCTCACACTCTCAATCTGGCAAACTTTCAAATTCTCAAACTGTCTCAAACTTTCAAGCTCTCAAACTCTCTCAACCTCAAATTCTTGAACTGTCTCAAGCTCTCAAACATTCAAACTCTTTCTAACTCTCGAACTCTCATACTCTCATACTCTCTTAAACTCTCAGACTCTTATACTCTCTTAAACTCCCAAACTCTCTCAAACTCTCAGACTCTCATACTCTCTTAAACTCTCACTCCCAAATTCTCAACCTCTCAAACTCTCTCGAACTGTCGAATTCTCAAACTCTTGAACTCTCTCAAACTATCATACTCTTAAACTCTTGAACTCTCTCAAAACCTCAAACATTTAAACTCTCTCAAACTTTTAAACTCTCATACTCTCTGAAACTCTCACACTCCCATACTCTCTTAAACTCTCAATTTGAAATGAAAACGAATGTACCTGCGCAGACATGTGCATACTGCCTCATTCTACATGATCGTATTGTAGAGTATAATCCCCTGAGTGGTGGGGTGAAAAAATTGGTATAAAATGGCTGAAGTGACCACACTGGACATCAGTCGAGATGGAGTTTATCGTTGATCTACAAGGTTTCAAGGGGCCCATCAACGAGTTTATCCTCAAAGAAATTTCAATTATTCGAGCAGATGTGAAAAACGCTGAACCTCTAACGCTGTTCTTCGAACCACCATACGCATGGGACACGCTACCAGCAAAATATCGAACCATGAATAAATGGTTGCAACGTAATTTCCATGGAATATCATGGGACTATGGTCTTATACCATACGACGCAGCGAAACCTATAATTCAAGCAATTTCACAACACGCTCGCACCATATTTGTGAAAGGCTGTGAAAAGTCTTCGTGGTTAGCGAGCTTCTTGGATTTGTCAACGGAGATTGTTGATTTGGAGACTCTGGACTGCCCATCGTTGAAGAAATTATTAAAAACTACATCGAATTGCCCCCACCACCATACCAACGAATTGAAATTCAACTGTGCAACGATGAATGTAAAAGCTTTGAAAAGCTGGTTATATGTATACCATGCCTTATGTAAACGAGGGATCTTTGAATAAAGAAAACATTTTTGAAATGGTTTTTCTAATTTATTTATACAAAATTTCCTCCTCCTCCTCCTCCTCCTTCTCCTCCTTCACATTACAGAGATTTTTATATATTTTTTATTCACGTTGAAATTTCATGAAACTCGACGCCATTCCAATCTCCGCCGATGTATTTCATAATGAGTTTTTTAGTATGAGCAGCTTCCAATAGTTTTTCATATGCCTCAGGATCTTGTTCAAATGCCTTGACGACTCGGGGTGGCAGGAAGACGGTGAATTCACTCTGCACTTCCACGACGTATCTTGGGCCGTACTTAGTCTTTGCCGATCGAATATCAGAGATTCCATAGTCACCGTTGACTTCAAGATCTTTTAGTTTTTTCGTGGACAGATACTCGGACCGCTTAGTGATGTCGTTGATACCAGAGAACGCCATCGTTGTCGAATGTGGAGGTTTTAAGAGATTTTTCAAAAATCACGACTTGTACGAAGCTTCTAGAGCTGTGAATTGATGCTGATCTCTTCCATGCTCGACTATTTGTACCATCCATCCCTTCAATAAGTCCAATCCCCTTCCACTTCCCGGAAAAATTAGTTCAATCATGTATTATGCAGCCTCATACAGGGTTTGAACATGTCGCCACCTGCATCTTTGACAGCTGCTTCTTCGAACAATGCACATTCCGCAATAGCAGATTCTTTCCCACGCATTTTCCGAAGATCTATTCTTGTCGAACAATGGGTCCACGTTTCTTTGTTTGCACACCTGCATTCGAGACAGGTTTAAACATGTTCAATGCTCTTGCAACACTCTCTGCAGTTACGACGTTGGGGTACGGGGACATCGATGTGATCCCCCGTCGATGGTGTGTTCCAATGTTCGTAACATCGTCTATATGATATAATCTCATTATCAGATTGATAATATTCTGGTAAACGATCCCACAAATAATCGGTAAATTCACTGAAGTACTGTTTAAATATTGTTGGCGATATAATTCGTAGCTCCTCCGTCGTCATTTCTCGCGGATTCTTCGTACGTCGAATTGCATATATATTCACCAATTCTTCCATTTCAAAACACTTTTCACAATCTCGACGCATAGGTCCAACAGCATCAACATGAGTCAGTTCCCATGGTGGATTAAAATGATCATCACACTCATGATATGATTGTATCTCACTATCACACTGTAAATGCTCTGGTAAATGATCCCACAATGAAGTTATACAGTAGCTAAAATATTTTAAAAGTAAAGCCTTGGGAATCGATTCGAGTTCATTTTTCGTCAATGTCCAGGGGTCTTTCGACGGGTGGATTGCATACAAGCTTGCGCATCTATCCATGTCGACGTCTACTTTCAGAATAAACATTTAACTCTCAATCTTATAAGTTTATCCACTTTTTCAAACTAAAATTATTTAAAAATAATCATACATCTCTCACACTCACTATACCCCGCATTTCCCCTACCCTCGCCCCACCCATACAGCATCAACGCAAGACTATATATAACGCAAAAATATGGACTAGCAGGTAGGAGATTTATCTTTTGTTAAAATTCTACCAATGCACCGTTTTAAGCAAACAATGACTCAATGGAGGTCAGGTGTGATCGTCACCTGGTAGTCTTTCCATAAAAAAAGTGTCCTTTCCATTAAAAGTCTAAGGCATAATTTTTTTTTTTTATAACATTACAAAAATTTCACTACTAAAAAAAACTTTCGCCTGAGATGAAACGGAAGCGGTCCATCATCCATTCACGTAGCTGGTAACTATTGAAGAAAATAGAAATCTTATGCAATTCCCAACAACTGGAGCTAAAATCTGGGGGAAGGACAGGTGACTTTTCAAAGAAAGTCTCATGAATGAGCATTCTTGTGGAATTTGACTAAAATGTCTTCATGATGACTCTGCAGGTTACAAAAATGTGTAACAAGACACATAAATCTATCCCAATAACTGGAGCTAAAATCTGGGGGAAGGGCAGGTGACTTTTCAAAGAGTCTCATGAATGAGCATTCTTGTGTAATTTGACTAAAAGGTGACTTTTCAAAGAAAGTCTCATGAATGAGCATTCTTGTGGAATTTGACTAAAATGTCTTCATGATGACTCTGCAGGTTACAAAAATGTGTAACAGGACACATAAATCTATCATTGGGAGTGTGATGCTTAAACACCATTTGTAAAGACTTCCAGTAATAAATATCATTTTTTATTCTCTTTTCTTAGAAACAGTGACAATACGTCAGCATTTCTCTAAGCATTGCCGCACAAGTTCAAACAGGTCCGTTGCATTGTGATCCCCATCTCGCCACTTCCCCCTCCACTCCCCCGCTCCCTGAGATACTTCCCCTCCCCCGAAGATCCTTCCCCCTCCAGACCCAGGCACCCTGCTGTGAAAAGTGAGTTAGAACTGGCATAGCCTTACTACTTCCCGCTATTCTTAACCTTAGACTCCCACACTGGGGTAATAAGTCACCCCAGTTTTTTTTAGTAAAAAACGTAATTTTTATATATTTTCAGAACTTCTTCTCCTTTTTTAGAATTTCTTTCTATTAAATCTTCACCGAAAGCTATTTTACCATATATCTTTTTCTTCGATATCGAAAAACAAATGGAATCCTGTAAATTAAACTGCATTATCGCATGCGAGAAACATTTTATGCTCAAAAGAAGATTGGGGTAATTAGTTACCCCACTGTGGGGCCTACGTTCCAAAAAAATAATTGTGGGAGTCTAAGGTTAAGATCAGATAATAACCGTAGCTCTCAAAATTTGTTTGCCAAAAGATCTTAAAACTAGAAGCTTGGAGCTTCAAGATCCTTTTGTTAGAAATTTCGGTACACCCATTTTTCACCAAGATACAGCCTTTCGAAAATCATGGAAAAATTCAGGAAAATTTTTTGTTCCCTTAATTTTTTGCACTAGTGTATATGATTTACAATTTATTCAATTAAGTTTTATTTATTCTTGGATAATATATAACTCACAATATACCGGCTTATATTATTTTTTGTTGATGGTACTGAAGTTTGCATCGTTGGAATGCAACGAAAAATATTTATTTTATTCATTATTTTAATAATTTATGGTTTCATTTCAATTTTTCTAGTACATTCAGTTTTCAAATTATAAAGAGAAAATCCTCCAATTATTGTCGACAATCACTGCATGAAAATTACGTGCTTTTCTATAACTAAATAATGAAATTTCGTTGCATTCCAACGATGCAAACTTCAACATGATTTTTGTTGTTGGCCAGGCTTCTTGCGCTTTTTATACTTCTCAATAATTGTAAATATTGAATTCATATTGCAGTTATCTTCGTTGTAACAATAAAACGATATGCCACGGAACGGCGAAGATAGAAGATGGCCCAATTGTGGATCTCAATCCTCATTCGGAATTTTGTATGCCGGATGAAGGTGCTGAGGCCATCTCAAGATTCAAGCAGGCTTTAGCGGAAGCGCTGTCTCGCCATTGGTACGGCCTGAAAGCATTGTACGAATCCCTCGCTGCTGTGTAAGTGTTATAAATAAATAGCGTATTATGTCTATAACCGGTTCATATGTACAATGTAATTACGAATAAATCGAGAATACAAATTGAGAAATGCAATTTTTTTACTTCCGCTGAGAAATTAATATAATCTCTATACGGTGTCGGATTGTTAATTATATTTTGTAGAAGATATTTTGTTTAGAACAACATGAAGTTTCACGATTTCAGACCGATTGGTTTACAAAAAAATAACAAGCACATATCAGCATGAAATAAATAACTCAAGATACAATCGACAGTCGAGTATATATTCTAATATGGATTCAGCTATTCATTGTGATACAACGATCAAAAACAGCCATTTACTTGGACAAAAATATTAATTTCTGCACGATGCCGAATTGTTCGGTACATTATTCCTGCATATTAGTCATCCGGAAGCCGCGGCAATAACATCATACCAGGAGCTCCGGAGGTATATGAAAGAGTGTCGGAGAAAACGCTATCCTCGGTGCCCACATTCCCTCGAGGAATTCGCACAGCAATTAATGAATCCAGAACACGCGAGAAATTTGGAGTATAACGCGGGTCGCTTTTCAGTGATGCTCATAACCGACCTAAACAACTCGCAGCACGTGATTTTTTATGACGCCAATTTCATCCGCGAGGAAATGAGCGAAGTCACACGACTATTTATCGATGCAACGTTTCGATCACGGCCCAGAATCGAAGGAGTGTATCAACTCCTCACGATCATGGGAGTGAAATTGAACCACGTAAGTTTTTTTGTTGTATATTATTATACTGTGGTCAGTTTGTATGTCAATCGATACATTAATCGAAAGGCGCCACCCCGTCGCGAGAAACATTTGTTGACACCCTACAACCAAATCAATTTAATCGCATATGCAGCCATTCTATTGTTTGTCAAGATACAGATTTTTAATGCCATTGAAAAGTAAATAAATAAATAGACTTTGGGAATTAATATATTATTCTGTAATACTGATGACCGAAGCTTACCTTTATAAAGCAATTTGATTACATGAGAAGTCGAATGTATTGAGATGGGGGGGGGGGGGAAATATTTTAAATTTTTTAGTTGGTATTTTTGACGAAGTCGGGTTGCAAATTTTTTAACTTTTTAAAAATGCAAATTTTTTATTATCTTTTTAATCATAATCCACTACATTTTTGGATTGTTTTATCCATTTTAATGTAATAACGCAACTGACAAATCGTCTCAGAAAATTCTTTTTTTCAACTAAATCGGTTATCTTTCACATACAAGTGTATAAATTGATTCATCAAACGTTGAAATCGATCGAAGGGTTTTCGCTGTGCGAGGGGGCGCATGAACTTGGATACATACATGTAGGGTGCTAATCTTACAAATCCCCCGGCCTTGCCGCAATCGGGTAAAAATACGTATGTGATTCGTGTCCTCAGAATATACTTCTCATATATGACCTCAAAAGTAAAAATTCACCTAGTCAAAATTTCGAGAACCATGTACTCGTATGACGTCTACAACCACCCGCCCGCATAGTATACAATTGAACTGAAGTGGCATTTATCGGGACGGTCCTCAAACTATACGATCGTTCGGGAAAATTATGAGGACCGTCTTCAAAAGAGTCGAAAGTCCTCAAAATAGCGCTTCTATGCCAAAAACTGTTCCCGAAATGAACTTTAGACATACATATTTATGTAAGTAGTATATAATAAAAGGACATTTGAAGAGTATTCTGTAAAATTTTCATCAATTATTATGCACAAATGAGCCAATGACAACAAATCTTCTCAGATGCCACAAAAAAAAGTTACATTGCGGTGAACTGGATAACTCATCACTGGATCATCTGAGAAAAAAAAATCCAAAAATATTCTATTAGTAAATGAGTTTCTTGAGGTAACGCTGTCGATATTTTTTTTATTAATTTTTCAATTTTTGGTCACACGTAGAGGTCAAAATATCGAGTTTTCGTTGCATGATTATTAGTGAAAATTGTACCGAATATTTTTCAAATGTCCTTTTATTATATACTTCTTACATAAATAAATATATATTAACTGCGTTGTCAAAAAAAATCATCATAAATATGCTTGTTTTTTTATAGTGAATGAACCTTACCCCCCCCCCCCCCCCTTTCACGCGACTATTGCTTTTTATTTAATATTAACAACTTGATGTCATCGTTATGTATTGTAGGGATTTCCATTCATCTGGGTAATAATGTCATCTAAAACGCAAGTGGCATACGAAGCAGTGTTGCGGTACGTAAGGACTAGCATAATTCCTTCCAACACAATTAAACTCTCAATGAGCGATTTTGAAAGAGGACTGCGGAACGCCATAACCAGCGTTTTCATCGGTGCTCACAGCACAGGGTGCAACACCCATTATGATCGTGTAGGTACCCTCAAGTATACTAGGTTATGCAGTCATTAGGTTTTTGTGCCGATCGGCAAGCCAAAAATCTCATTGTTCCACGAAAATGTAAAATTTTAAACAAATGATTGACCAGAAATTACTATTTTCCAGGCAATTTATCAGAAAGCGAAGACACTAGGTCTGCGGCGTTTGCTTCGAGAGGATACCGAAGCCAAAGGGTTTTTTAAAAAAATCTTAGTGCTGGCATACTTGCCCCAAGATATCATCGAAGGCCAATACCGCACAATCGTCAGGAACTTATCCCCAATCGTACGCAGGAGATATGTCGCTTTCTGTGGGTATTACGAAAGATATTGGCTGCGAACAGTCACGCCAGCTGGTTTCAGCGTATACGGACTTGGTCAGCGAACAAACAATGTGATAGAATCATATCACAATCGGCTGGGGCACAAAATGCAAAACCGCCCTGAGCCCTGGGATTTCGTTGGTAAGGATCAATTGTAGTAAGACCACACTATTACAAATTCGGATAAAAATCCAGTTCATGAAGCATTGCCCATAATTGTAATATTTTTCATGTAGGCAAGCTGCTGAAATTGCAAGCTGATGTTCGAACAGACATTCGGCGCTTGCAAAAAAACTGTCAAATATCTCGGCACGCGCGGTACGCAACAGTTTTTAAACAGAAACACATTGTCAAAGGTAGGTTGTACTATATTATATATTAGGTTGTACAAGACGTGAGAATTGCAATGTAGTTGAAAATGTGGAATGGCTTTTTGATAGTTGGTGGAATTGCTTATATGTTTGAAGAATATGACCCATGATAAGTATGCTAATGTATTTGTTTATATTTTTCAGCGTGGCAGGAATTGCACTTCAGGCAAATCTCCGCAAGCGAATTTTTGGAAAAAGCGGCAAGCCTCAAAGGCAACGTCGATGAGCTCATGGCCCAAGAAACGATCGTACAAGAGAGTAACGATTTGGAATTGCAGGAACCCCCGATAGCCGTACCATTAGGTAATATCTTGAATTGATAATATAACAACTGTGGATAATGATGTAAAAAAACTGAAGGCAAGTCGATATGCACGATAAATGGAGATTATCGTTAGTTATCATTGATGTTGAGATTTACGATAATTCGATACATATTTACGATAATTTTTTTTGAAGACACAGTTAATATATATTTATTTATGTAATAAGTATATAATAGAAGGACATTTGAAGAATATTCTGTACAATTTTCATTAACAATTGTGCAGAAATGAGGCACTGACAGCAAATCTTCACAGACACCACAAAAAAAAGTCACTTTGCGGTGAACTGCATATCTCATCACTGGATCATCTGAGATAAAAAAACCAAAAATATTCTATTAATGAATAAGTTTCTTCAGGTAACGCTGTAGAGTTTTTATTTATTTTTTTATTTTTCAATTTTTGGTCACACTTAGTAGTCAAGATACCGAGTTTTCTTTTAAAATATCGAAAATTTTATTATTGTAAAATGAATTAAAATGATAACAAATAAAAATAAAAAAACTCGACAGCGTTACCTCACGAAACTTATCAACTAATAGAATGTTTTTGGCTGTATTATCTCGGATGATCCAGTGATGAGTTGTACGGTTCACCGCAATTTTTTTGAGGTGTCTGCATAGATTTACTGTCAATGGCTCATTTCTGCATAAGTAGTAATGAAAATTTTACAGAATATGCTTCAAATGTCCTTTTGTTATATACTTCTTACATAAATAAATACGTATTAATTGTGTCGCCAAAAAAAATAATTGTAAATATCTTTTTTTTTATAGCGAATTAGCTCAACCCCCCCCCCCCCCCCCCCACCCATAAGATCCTTTCAACTATCTGAATACCGATTTCTTTCATTTTTTACCAGAACAAGATCCGGACTATGATCGCGCCATCTTCGAGATCAACAGACCGGATTGGCTCATCGACAATGTCGAAGTAGAACCAATAGTTCCGGCAAACGGTAATTTATGGAAGTTTATTATGCCGCAGCAGGCGTTTAATAGGCGCTAAAAAATTGCTTTTTTAATCAAATCATATGAAACTGTATGTTGCATGTATACATATGTATATTTTGTATTGTCATTAGACGTTAACGGAATTGATTCCGACGACTCAGCATCTGACGATGAGCCAGTCGACGGGCGTGCAATCGAGATCGAGGCTGAAGTTCACGAGAACAATATCGATGACGGGTCATCTGATGATCATGCAGCCAACGAAGGACTGATCGACGACGAGGGTGACCTTCACGCAGCCAACGATGATTTGAGGGAGGACGAGGGTGACCTTATTCTGATCGATGAGGAGCAACAAGAAGAGCCACTACCCAACAACGATGGTAATTATCATTGATTTCCAAGAAAACAATGTTTAATAGACTGGATCCATGTGGAGCTTGATACGTAACATTTTGTCATTTTACAATTTGTGCTTTGTAGAGGCAAACCTACCCGGACCTTCGGCAATGTTCAATGAGGAACGAGTAACGCCAACGTTTGAAAATGATGGTAATGTTTTGCAACTGTACTGAACTCTGTTAGGAAATGACTGTAGTAAAATCCATTGTGATTGTGAATGGAGAAAATAATTATCAGAATATTTATCAATTCAAAGTATCACCTTAAATAATAGTACTTTTGCACGGAAAATGATTTAAATTCACTTTTCTAGTGGGTCCAATCCGCAAACGACAGAGGAGAAGAAAGAAGAGAAAACAGCAACAGGCAGCTTCCGTGGAAGAAAGTATAGAAAAAAATAAAAAAAGAAACCAAAAGAGGAAAGGTGAGAATTGTGGAAGTTCAATGAAGGGTAAAAATAAGAACAAAATTAATTAAATGGGAAATACATGAAATAATAATAAAATGTAAATTTTCAGAATTGAGAAAGAAATCCCAGGCACGGCTTCGGGCTCAACAAGTAGTTGAAAATCAGCTTCCTGTCGTGGAGGATAATGTGGAAACTGAAGCAGAGACAGGTTATAACATCATTGAGAAATTTTCTTAAGATAAAAAGAAATTTCAGATAAATTGATTCAACAAAATCTGACCACAAATTTATTAAATGATATTATCATTAGCAACATTGCTGTTTAAATTCAAACTATCAGTTTTTTAGGTTTTCATGATAATTGCGTAAAATAATTAAAACGAGAATGACATTGCGTTATTTTGAAAAGGCTCGTTTAAAAATGGTAGTTGAAGTTTGAAGTCTTCAGTTTTGACATTCTAAGCTCGAATATTGTTATTATTGACTGATTTTGAGGTGTAATAAAAAAAGTGCAGACAAAAAAACGTTTGCAAAATTTTACTAAACATTATAGAATATGAAAAAATTTGAGAGCATTCGCAAGACGATAAACGGGGAAAAGAAGAAAGAGCTAGTGATGGGAAAAAGGAACTGAAAGAAATATGCAAGGAAGCAAAGAAAAGGTAAAGGAAGATCTGAAAGAGGTCGGAAAAGTGAAAAATATTATTAAATTGTGGAATGCTATTAATAATGTAAGAAATAGAAACATTTTCAAATAGAAGACATTTCAAAAAATTACTAAATGGGGTAGATGAGAAAGGGTGGAAGTCGGGAGTGAGAGCAAAAAAAGTAAGATATGGGAAAGAGGAAAAAAATAATTTTATAAGGAATTCGGAAAAGAAGAACTGAAGAAGGCTTTGAAAAAATAGAAAGACATACAAGCGGCTTGGGAGCATGGGATTGGACGGTTTTTTTAAGGCACTGTGGGCATTGAAGACGTGAAGCTTCATTTTTCTTTGATAGCGCTACGACCATTTACACCAAATTGCAGCCTTTTCAAAATGATCGTAAAATTTCGGCTTCTCCAACATTTTTTAAATGTTTTGCCTAGTCTATATGGGTCATTCCACATCAATTCGACCACTTTTGAACCCGACCCTCTTCGATTTGGCTGAAACTTCGCAATTTTCTTTTACGCCACTAAATAAATTTTTGTGAATTTTTTCAAATTTTTTTACTAAAGGCAAAAAAGTTATGAATGTTAAAAAAAATGGCTTTTTCTTTTTCAAATAGCTATAACTTTTTAAAAAATTGACCTATCGGGACGTTTTTTTTTAAGAAATTTTGTTTTCGAATGTACTTTTCTGAAAAAAATACAAAAATAATTTTGGAAATCAAGTTCTATGGAAAATTTCAGTTTTTTGGAAAAAACCATGAATTTTTCGAATTCCGACACTTTTAATTTTTTTTTTAATTTTCCCAAAAAAATGTTTGATTTATTATGGAGTTAACCCCGCTAGTTGCTTAGTGGGCCGAATTTTTTTTCTATTTTTTTTTCGATTAAAAAAAAAAAATTTTTATTCGTTGCCAATTTTCAACTCCTCTGCATTCAAAAATTTTATTTCACATCGAAATCAATCTTAGTAAATAATTTTGAGATATTCTATACCTTACACATAATCTAATTCAACGATATATGATAAGCATTTCACAGGTAAAGCGATTATCAATTGTTTTTCTTGTAATGCGATTATAATAAGGCTGTAAATGACCTAAAGGACCGATTTGCCAAAACAAAATCAATCGCTGGAACTCATTAATTACATTGTGTCATTCCAGACAAAGATGGTTGCCTTTGTGTCCGAAATTTTTCGAATTCAAAGGAATACAGAGTATGTAAAATATTTAAGCGTCAAAGAGAGGTAAAATAAATTGATTTGTAAAATTGGTATTACAATAAAAATAGTTATATTATCCATGAAACGCTTATCATAAATTATTGAATTATATCATGTGTAAGGTATAAAATATCTTAAAATTATTTACTATGATTGATTTTTTTTAATTTTTAAATTAAACACTTTTAATTTTTTTTTTTTTTTTCCCAAAATAATCTTTGATTTATTCCGGAGTTGACCCCGCTAGTTGCTTAGTGGGCCGAATTTTTTTTCTATTTTTTTTCGATTCAAAAAAATTTATTCGTTGCCAATTTTCAACTCCTCGGCATTCAAAAATTTTATTTTATGTCAAGATCAATCATAGTAAATAATTTTAAGATATTTTATACCTTACACATGATATAATTCAATAATTTATGATAAGCATTTCATGGGTAATATAACTATTTTTATTGTAATACCAATTTTACAAATCAATTTATTTTACCTCTTTTTGGCGCTTAAATATTTTACATACTCTGTATTCCTTTGAATTCGAAAAATTTCGGACACAAAGGCAACCATCTTTGTCTGGAATGACACAATGTAATTAATGAGTTCCAACGATTGAGTTTGTTTTGGCAAATCGGTCCTTTAGGTCATTTACAGCCTTATTATAATCGCATTACAAGAAAAATAATTGATAATCGCTTTACCTGTGAAATGCTTATCATATATCATTGAATTAGATTATGTGTAAGGTATAGAATATCTCAAAATTATTTACTAAGATTGATTTCGATGTGAAATAAAATTTTTGAATGCAGAGGAGTTGAAAATTGACAACGAATAAATTTTTTTTTTTTAATCGAAAAAAAATAGAAAAAAAATTCGGCCCACTAAGCAACTAGCGGGGTTAACTCCGGAATAAATCAAAGATTTTTTTGGGAAAATAAAAAAAAATTCAGTGTCGGAATTTGAAAAATTCATGGTTTTTTCCAAAAAACTGAAATTTTCCATAGAACTTGATTTCCAAAATTATTTTTGTATTTTTTTCAGAAAAGTACATTCGAAAACAAAACTTAAAAAAAAAACGATAGGTCAATTTTTGAGAAAGTTATAGCTAATTGAAAAAGAAAAAGCCATTTTTTTTAAACATTCATAAAAAAAATCATAAAAATTTCTTTAGTGGCATAAAAGAAAATTGCGAAGTTTCAGCCAAATCGAAGGGGGTCGGGTTCAAAAGTGGTCGAATTGATGTGGAATGACCCATATACTTCCATCAATTTTCGTTGATTCTGTCTTTGTAGCTTGAATATCCGTTTTGTAATGTCCAATTCAATTTTTATAAGTTCTCCGTCATTAAATTTTCTCACGGTATATTATTATAATCGGTTTTCTAAAATTGTGCAGAGGTCAGATTTTATTTCAATGATCTTATTACTGGTATATATATTTTTCTGTCCTACCGCGGTTTTCCATATCAATTCGACTACCCTATCTATCACGAACCCCTTCATTTTTTCAATATCTATATCAAGATAAAGGAAATAAAATCCAATCACAAGTTTTCACAAATCTTATTGTAAAACTGCAACAATAGGGTATTACAAATTAAACGGGGAAAATATGACAATTTTTGAATTTTTTTCATTACTGTCAAATATTCTTGTTTTTGATTAACGAGTAATTTATTTTGAAAAGAAACATATTTGTAAGTGAATAAAATTATTTGGTAAAATGCATTATCACGTGACTTCCTTTTATTTAAATTTCCCCCTGGCACAAGATATTAAAATGATTTCAATAATCGACGAGACAGATGAGCGTCGTCATTTGATATTTACCAAATGCAATTGCGTTACAATACAAAAACGGGTTTCAAAATCTTTAGGAAGACATAGTTTTCTCTGTGTCAACGTTGCAGATCCAAAGTCGATTGAAAAATTTCGAAATTGAAATACCCTTCTTAATATTGAATATAATATATGCCATAGGTCCAAAGAGAGTGAGCGTCTGTAGTGTACCTTGCCGCCAGGAATCAGTCCGTCGGGCCTTTCCTCTTCGGAGTGAACGTAGCCTAACGTGACGCCGGTGTTTGCTTCAAACACTGGAGGGAAATACGGTGTCCATACTTCTTTGGATGAATTGTCACATTATTACGTCAGTTACGAAGTCAGTTGAGGGTATTCGAGATAAAGTACTTCTCTTCATATATGGCATACATCCAAAGAGATTGAGCGTCTGCAGTGTACCTTGCCGTCAGGCACCAGTCCGTCGGGCCGTTCCTTTTCGGAGTGAACGTAGCCTAACGTGACGCCGGTATTTGCTTCAAACACTGGAGGGAAATACGGCGCCCATACTTCTTTGGATGAATTGTCACATTATTACGTCAGTTACGAAGTCAGTTGAGGGTATTCGAGATAAAGTACTTCTCTTCATACATGGCATAGGTCCAAAGAGATTGAGCGTCTGCAGTGTACCTTGCCGCCAGGCATAAGTCCGTCGGGCTTTTCCTCTTCGGAGTGAACGTAGCCTAACGTGACGCCGGTGTTTGCTTCAAACACTGGAGGGAAATACGGCGTCCATACTTCTTTGAATGAATTGTCACATTATTAAGTTAGTTACGAAGTCAGTTGAGGGTATTCGAGATAAAGTACTTCTCTTCATACATTGCATAGGTCCAAAGAGATTGAGCGTCTGCAGTGTACCTTGCCGCCAGGCATCAGTCCGTCGGGCCTTTCCTCTTCGGAGTGAACGTAGCCTAACGTGACGCCGGTGTTTGCTTCAAACACTGGAGGGAAATACGGCGTCCATACTTCTTTGGATGAATTGTCACATTATTACGTCAGTTACGAAGTCAGTTGAGGGTATTCGAGATAAAGTACTTCTCTTCATATATGGCATAGGTCCAAAGAGATTGAGCGTCTGCAGTGTACCTTGCCGTCAGGCACCAGTCCGTCGGGCCGTTCCTTTTCGGAGTGAACGTAGCCTAACGTGACGCCGGTGTTTGCTTCAAACACTGGAGGGAAATACGGCATCCATACTTCTTTGGATGAATTGTCACATTATTAAGTTAGTTACGGAGTCAGTTGAGGGTATTCGAGATAAAGTACTTCTCTTAATATATGACATAAGTCCGAAAAGATTGAGCATCTATAGTGTACCTTGCCGTCAGGCACCAGTCCGTCGGGCCGTTTTTCTTCGGAGTTAACGTAGCCTGACGTGACGCCGGTGTTTGCTTCAAGCACTGGAGGGAAATATAGCACTTATATTTTTTGAGAATAATATTTGCATCAAAGTCAGAATCGCATTTCGTTGAGGGCATTTTATTAAGATCTATTAAAAATTTAAACGATTGAATTACGATAAATCATAGTTATCTTTTCAAGGAGGGGGTCATGTTAGGAAAGATATCAACAATTCAATTGTTTTATTTGCTCAGCACTATTTGAGAAGTATAATAAGAGCATATAATAAGTATAATTAATAAGTATAATAAGAGTAATTGAGGAGAATAATAAGAAATCGGTTGCCTCAATCACCGGTCTTTTTCGAAACGTCTGTCATTACCATATATTTTAAACTGAATGTCATAATTAAAAAGTATATGTACTCCTTTTTTCTTAATTTTTTTTATAGCTCTGTGCCGCATCTGCTACATGGAAAGAGTGACGCACACCTATGTGCCGTGTGGTCACTACTGTAGCTGTTCCTCATGCGCGGACAGAGTGTGGCAAGCGCAAGAAGATAACGAAGCCGGCTATCGGTGTCCTTTATGCAGAACCATATGCACAGCACCACCGATGAGAATTTGGTTGGGATGATCGATGTCGTCATAAAAAAATAAAAAATAAAAATATTCATTTATATCCCTGATCCCCTCACCGACTTCACCCAGTCTCTTCCCCAGCTTGTTTCTTCCCCCTTTCTTGCGCATATCCCACTTCCATATTTTTTCGTTCTTTTCTTCCCTCCATACTTTGCCGATCTATCTTTCCCATCACTCTCTTCATCACTTCCTTGTATATACAAATTATTGTAAAAAATTGATTGTACCAAATAAAGCATTTGCAATGAATCAACGATTTCGAACAAGTGATTTTTTCCTTTTCCTAAACGATAATTGAGTTAAACGACATGTGCTCAACTTTTAACATTTTTTTATCATGTTGCAAAGAACTCAAATTGAAGTCTTTTGTAAATTAAAAAAAGAGCTCTAGAAATATTACACAGTTGAAAATTCACGCTATTTCGACACCCACGTCATTTTCCCATTCTATTCGCTATTTTTTCATTCACTATTTGTCCATTCGCTATTTTCTCATTCGCTATTTTGCCGTTCGCTATTTTGGTCCGTCGATATTTTTGTTCTCTATATTTTTATTTTCGATGCATTGGCTTTTATTAATATTATCTGTTCTTATTTTTTAATATCAAAAATATTGACTTTTGATTTAATGCAAATCCATATAGTTTTGATTAAAAATTTAAACTACACAAACATCTATTTTTCAAATTTATACGTGTTCAAACAAATAGCTTTTCGAGAAACGTTTATTCGGTACAATCTTTCGTCGCGAATAAAAATTTCAAATTACCCAGTTTTCGT
>CAXDIM010000195.1:0-35434 GCA_963989365.1 Rhimphoctona megacephalus | reverse complement strand
GTCGAAATCATGCAGACATCTCAAGAAATTAATTAGAGTGACTTATCACCACTTGATGCCGTGGCAATCAAGTCGAGCAATTATCACCGTAAAAATTTTTATTATAATCTCAACATCTTGTGTTAAGTTTGGTGTTTACCATTTTCATGTTTTACACAATTTTCTTATATTCGAGCGACTTGTATATATCCTCATCCGAAGCGCGTGCCTCCTATGAGAAAGTCGATGCTCTGCGCCACACGGTGGCCAGAGCGCGAAGCATGGTGCCCACAGAGCGTTACGAATTTCCTGCACTTGTGTATTAATTTTAATATTGAGATTCTTATAATTAATACATAGGCAAATGAATTTTAATACATGGATTTTTTTTTATACTGCAAGGTATATTAATTTTCATTCCCATTTTTATACCGTACTTTTAAGAGATAGAGTTATGATGGGAAATAACATGTATCGTATTATTAACATTCATGTGTATCTTATTTTTCGGTCAACTGTCAAGAAAAGTGAAGATCATTCTGTAATTTTAATACGTTGTTGATAGTCGATGAATTCATATACATTTGTATTAATTCTCAATCAAACATATGATTTATTTCAATGCATGTCCACAAATTTTCAGATTCCATATGAATATTCAATGTTATGCATCTTAAATTCCACATCAGTAACCAAAATTTATGTTCACATTTCAATTTTGGCATACGAGTGCTATAATTTTCATTTCATACACCGGGATTGTAAATTTCATTTACCGTTGTATTGTAAAAGTATTGTAAATTTCATATATTTTTTAACAGTGTAGGTTCACGACGAAGAAAAAAAAATTAATTGGGTCTTCTCCAGAAAAGTCTGTGTTTCCCAAATTAATTCAAGTTTTTTTGTTTGTGTCTATTTAGTGACGAATCACTTGTAATTGACGAGACCGGGCATTTGTCAGTACGAGAGCGTGAGAAGTGGCGGCGGAGGGTTGGGAGGGGAGAGAGAGATATTCGCAATTTGCGAAGACCGAGGGATCCGTATTTTCTAAATTATTTATTTATACCGTATACATCTTTCTTTCTCGTTCAATTTTAACGGATTGTGATAGAGAGAGAGAGAGGGGGAGAGAGAGAGAGAGAGACAAAGAGTCGGACATGTTGATTTTTCGAGTTCAAACGCATACTCGAGTAGGTAATACACGAGACAAAGGGGAGGAGACACTCATACCGATGACAGACGCAATCCTTCACCTCGGCCTCAAATTTACGTTGATGCACTCGCCGCCCCCACTCACGTAACCACCATGCGCACACAATTTTTATTTAATAGTACACACTCTTCGTTAGAAAACTGGAATATTTTTCCTCCCTATTCTTCCTCGCGCTTGACCCCCCCCCCCCCCTCCCCCACTCCAACATCAAGCTCACACTTCGTAACTCGTTTTTCCTTGTCCTGCTGTCGCACGATATTATAATATTCCTGGCTCTCTTTACTGCGATTATTAATAATCCTCGTGAGCTCAGAGATGAAATCAAAATATGTATCGTCATGAACACATAACACACCGGAGTAGGATCGTCTGGCTCGCGAGAAGAGAGCTTGCTTTCTCTATGCTTGACTCGCACGATGATGTCGTAAGTGCTGCCTTCACGGATTTTTGCTGTAACTCTTGGTAACCCTTTTTGCCATACTTTTTTCCTCCTCACAACCCTGCTCGCTTAACGCCCTTGTAAATTATATCACAAGCAGTTTTTAACGCTTACGAAACAGGCAATTAAACGGGCTTTTGTACGGAATAAAAATAATTGACCTTTACATATATCCGAGGTCCCCACCGCGCACTTGACCGACCGGTCTTATGCGGATGAGCTTCTTTTCTCCGCTAGAACAATTCACGCGGTAACGATGAAAAAAGAAAAAATGATAATAAATAAAACACGACGATTCTCACGGTGACGTAAGAACGCGTTGATTAAAAGTTCAATAAAACTGCAGTGCGAATAAGTTTTACACAACGACGATGAAACCTCATTAATAAGATAGGCATGCAGCAGAGTTCATGGTATTTTTTTTACTTTTACAAGATAAGCGTAGAGGATGCTGTCAAAAATATTCCGTTGCATTTACGAAGATTCCTCACTTTTTCTTTAGTTCCTCTTTATTTTATAGAGATCTTTTTGATTGAATCATCCGACTAAATTCGATCGCGTTGGAATTTTTCTTCATCGTCATCGCCTTTATTATTCCCGTTATAGTTTTTATTGTGACAGGGTGCGACGGCGACGAGAAGGATGGATTAGATATTTGAAATTTTCGAGTTTCAATTAAGAAAAACGAGTGAAAAAAAAATAGTGCTATGAGAAAAAAGTATCCAAGGCAGGTAGGCAGGCGGGCAGGCACACGACGCGGCATCGTCGATGGAGGGAGAATGAAGGGAGGAGTCGGTCAGGCCTTTCAACGACCTCAATGAATTGTCCCTGAAGTTTTTTAGGGGTTAGAAGGTCGTGGTTACGTTCTGGTTGTGTACTTATTCTCGTGCGCACAAACCATGCTCGCGATTTTTTATTTTTTGTCCATACATATAATATATTTATATATGTATACATATATCCGTCTTTATATATGTATTGTTTAACGTGCAATTTCTTTTTCCACGGTGTGTACGACACTGCGGTCTCCGTAAAACTGCTCCGTCGGCGTTTCGACAAAGTCTGGGACTCAGGCGCATGCCCGCGATCTTTTACACCCCGCCTGATGAGAGTCGCGCGCACTAACCTCCCCCTCTGAACCCCTTAAAGATCGCGCTCGTCCTCCTTCTATTATTTTCTTTTCTCTTCGGCTGTGTCCTCGCTGACACACTCGCTGATCCTCTCGCGATCGAGCGAACGCGAGAGCATCGCGTTCGCTCCATCTTTATAAAATGCTTCAACCGTCATTCTTTATTTCTCTTCCTATCTTTTGTATCTCGATTTTTGTCTCATGTTGACGCTCTCGCCTATGCGTCACATTGATCATCGCGCGACTCACTCAACGGTCTCGATAGAATCATCTTCGTGTTTCCGGACAGGGGACATAAACTTTGCAGAATTTATTTTCGCGCATGTCGAAGTTTCGGGGTTGGTTTTCGGTGCATCGTCTAGAAAGCTCTATTTGTTTGTCATGATTCTTTTTTTCATGAATTTTGAATACGCTTTGATGGGCGGGTGAACGGTGACGGGGTACTGCTGGGAGTTGAAAGTTTTGCAGTTGGATAATATAATTGGCGTGGAGTTGGGTACTCGCTCGCGAGACGCAAGAGTAAAACCATCTGCGCAGGGTAGATCTTTTTCACTCGTATACAAGGAAATTGCTTAAAAACATTCTCTAATTATATTCTTTAGTTGTTTCATCCAATTGTTTGTGCAAATACAATTACGTTCGTAGGCTCGAAAAGATATTTAATGAGAGCTGTTACCGTGTTAGGAGCAAAATTATTCCAATTTCATCATAAATATTCAGCGATTTTTTTCGTCGCTTTCATGCATCAAACGCTCAACGCACGGGCCCCAAGAAGACAAGACTCTCGAAGAGCATAACCCCCGCCTAGAAGTTTGTTAGGGTGGTTTGCCTCTGTTGGGGATTAGGCCGTGATCAGTTTGCAAAATGGGCGCGCGCTAGTATGGGACCCCTGAACCGGTCGTAATCGGGCCTTCCACAATAACTGACGAATCAGGCTAGCCTGAAACGGCCCTAATCAGTTGTGATTTGGTGAGGCCCTATCGAGGCATGCCGTCATCAGGTCTTGGTATGGCGTACTCGAATAATGCCCAACCGAGGTTTGCCCTATGAGGCCTTAGTACGGCTCACTGTAATAGCGCCTCCCTAAGATTTACGATTTACCCTATAACGCCTAACGGTAAGGCTTGTCTTATGACTTCCGTACCATTGCTACAACATCGGAACGCGTGTTTCTAACCCCAAAAGTTCTGAATTCGCGCGTGAATACCGCTCCCGGTTTTATCGAGTGTTTATTTATTTAGTTTATTACAATATGTATATCCGCGGTGTCAACAATTGATGATTTAATTCATTTAAACTATTCGACCAAGGATATAGCGTTGGTGTATTCAATATACTCATACGAAAACAAAATGTCAAAAAATTGTATTAAATGAACCTTTAAGAGCGATAAGAACATAAGGAAAAAGTATTAATATTAAAATATGTGAAAAGTAATGATGAAAGTCCGAACCTAAAAAAATACATATACATAAACGTGTATGTATGTATTAAGAGGAAGCATTATAACGGCACAGTCAGGCCACTCAATCAGGTCCGTGTTTAGCAGTCCGATCAGGGCCTGCTCACGCAACCTGCATCAGGGTATTTATTATGTGCCACACCGTTACATTTCGTGTCAGGGCGCTATCGGGTCGCCTTGTATAAGCGCGCCTTTATACGGCAGCAGTGCTAGGTAGCCTGATAACAACCCGAAAAGGTCCCTACTATAATTTCTAGGCGGGAAGTACTTTAAGGGAAGGTTCTCATCAAGATCGACCAAAAAATCGATTTTTTTTTTGCTTTTTTTGATAGTTTATTATATGTAGAATATGTTCCCAAAACGGTTTGGCCGAAAACAATTTTATGAAAAAGATATAGCATCAGAAAGGGACCCACCGCTTTACGCGAAAATTGAGTACGCCCGGTAGCGTGTCTTTGAAATTCTTTGAGATTCGCACCTGTAAGACCATACTATAGTAAGTATAGCTACCAGATGTCGGAAGATATACTATGACTGTGAAATATTGGGAGGCGTGCCTCTATATACTCTAATCTCTAAACTCGTTTCCTGAAAAATCATGTTTTTCAAATCGGTCTCCACAATATCTCAAAAACTACTTGGTGGAACAACTTTTTTTTATTTTATTTTAAAGTAAATTAAATTTATTGGAGCCTGAACCTAAATACAAGTGATATTTGTTGCTTTTTTTTTTTTATAGTACTTTTAAGGATGTTGAGTCCCTATGAAACTTATTAATGTTAATAGTTGAATAAATAGCTTCTTAATCATTGTGAAATTTTGACACGACCTCCTGGATAATTCATGTAAAAACATACCACATTTTCAGAATTCTATCATCATTACTTCAACCTCCTTAAGGGTTGAAATAAAAAATGATGATAAAATTCTGAAAATTTGATATGTTTTCATATGAAATATTCAAGAGGTCGTGTCAAAATTTCAAGACGATTAAGAAGCTCGTTATTAAAAAATTAACATTTTGTTAAGAACAATTTTTTAAACCAATAAACAAAAATATTTATCAATAAACTTCGTTTGGTTTCCGTTGCTTTCAGTATATTGTAAATATTAAAAAATTGGGAGGTCGAAAACAAAAAATTATCGCAAAGTTATACCAGTTTCCATAAAACTACATTTAATTTGTTTTTCGTTGTTAATGTTAATTGTCCAATAACGAGCTTCTTAAACGTCGTAAAATTTTTACACGATCTCTTAAATAGTTAACACAAAAACATACCAAATTTTCAGATTTATATCATTATTTGCGTTTAGGGACTCAACATCCTTAAGAGCGACAAAAACGTGAAAAAACGCTACCGACAATTCAAATGTCCGCCGTTTTTTCAATTTTTGACTTTTTATTGATATTATAGGTTCAGGCTACAGGAAATATTATGTAATTAATAAAAAAATTTGGTTTTTTGATTTCAGATAATTTTTGAAAGTGCTACGATGAAGACCGATTAGCCACCTTTTTTTCAGACGGTCATGTTACAGCACGTATAAACAATTGATATGACTATTTTTTACTAAAAACAATTTTTTTCTGTACCTTAACACTTAATAAATAAATGTCAAAAAACTTGAGTTGTTTATTTACTTTGGTCTATAGAAAAAAAATTCAGGAAATTCACCTTATTTTTCGGTCGCTTGATGAGAACCTTCCCTTAATAAGGACGGCGGAGTATTTATTTTGCGTTCGCATAAATATTTTTTCAAGCAGAAAGGATGAGGATGGGTTCGTGCTCCTTTACGGGACACGAGAACTTGACAATCGCCAATACCGGTAAAGCATTAGAAAGCCAAATGAAATGATGGAAATATCTTAACTCGACATTATCGTACGACGCAAGATTGTCACCGCCGTGGCTTGCGTTCGACAGGAGATTTTTTACGTCCGAGCGAAGGAAGGCCAAGGAAGAGAAAGATATAAAAGGGGAAAGACGATATAGGCAGCAGCGGCCTATATCGAGTAAGTGACGTAATTGAGAGTAAGACGAGACATCTCTCACTCTCCCTCTCTCTCTCTCTCTCTCTCTCTCTCTCTCTCTCTCTCTATCTTTAATTAAAATTTACCATTAACACCAATCAAATTTGCATAATTGCGAATATGCAAACAAACGAATCGCAATACAATTAAATTATTTATTATTTTTATTATTATTATTATTATTATTATTATTATTATTATTATTATTGTTTTTCTATTAAACATAAAGAAGGGCCGTGACGGGTGACGTTAGCTACACTGAGAAAAAAATTTAATTAAATCTAAGAAAATCAGCATTGATTCAATGAAATCTGTGATTCAATAGTGCCATCGAAATGTATACGATCGTTGCAATTATATAAAATATTGAAAGATGTAGTGAATTCAACAACATAATTTTTTCTTTCATAATCAGATGTTGTTCCCCGTATATTTTTCTTTTTTAATACTATACAATATTTTATCATAAGCAAAGTATCCGTAATCGGTAGAACAATTCTGAGCTTTGAATCAAACGTACAATGAATTATACAAAATAAAGATCTCCTTAGCGAGATAATTTAAGAAGTTCACATTATATCGTATACGTACTGAAATCATTTGTCGACTTACATAGATCAAATAAATATGCAGTTGATACTATTGTTTCTGCCTTCAATAGGACCGCATAATTAATAGAACAAATTGCATCTCCAAACTAATGAAATAAAAGTGCATCTAGTAGAACAGTTTGTTTAGTTAGTAACATTAAATGAGCAGCATTTTTTGACTTACATAGATGAAATGAATATGCAGTTACTATTATACTTTTTGCATCTGAGAGGACCGCATAATTAAAATAATAAATTGCTTCTTCAAACAAATGAAATAAAAGTGCTGTTGATAGAAAAGTTGGTTTAGTTGGTAAGATTAAATGAGTAGTCAGATGAATCGTGAATGTGAGTTCGTCAAACCAATATCGTCACCAATCAAGTTGAATTTCACTTGCATCAAGTAGATATTTTTTTGAAACATAAACCTAAATAATTGATAGGATTGAATTTGATCACATATATATATATATATATATATATATATTTAATATTCGCTCACAGATCTGAGTAAACTGAAAAAAAACTTTTTGTACCAAATAAAATGTATTTTATTCAAGCAAAGAATTTATTTGAGAGGAATATACGCGTAATTGAAAAAATTATACTAATTTAGTTCAACCAAATACGTAAGAGTTCAAATCAAGTCTTCGCCTATTTTTGTAAAATTACAATTAATAAAAAATAATAATCTGCAATTAGATCCTCATTTTTAATTATAGTTAATCATATTTTATCATTTCCACCACTGCTGACATCAAACTTTGCGTAAAAATTTTTCTACCTACACGGGGGAGGGGGAGGGGGGGGGGGAATTCGAAAACCGACCTACCTACCTATCTATGACCTAATGAGCACGCACGCTAACTATTACGCTATCAGCTACTTGACAATCTTAAATCAAAAATGATACATACGTTGCGGATCCAGTAATAAATAATCCAATGCATGATGTATGAGACAACACTTTTTCAAGTTCATTATCAAACATTTTTTGAGACTATTATTAAAGCGACAATTTTTGCGGTAAAAAAAATCGAGCCTAATAGATATTTATATTGTCTTTTTTACTCATTCCAGCTTGACGGCGAACTTTTTAAATAAATAATACAATAGATAAATCCGATGATGACAGTATATTTCTGGAACCAAAAAAAAAACGAAAGTAGTTTAAATAGGATCGCAGCAGTATCCTTAGTTTAACCATGCACACGTTATAATTTTAATAGCATATACTCTTTTGCACCAAGTAGTACGTGTATTCAAAACTAGATACTTTTTCTCAAGCTAATGTTCAATGGAAGCGATTGTATATATTTTTCATTAAACGCAACTGCAAACTCAAATCAATAAAATATAACTTTGATCTAATTGCTCTGTGCATTTACGAAAATCATAAAATAATTCTGTTTAACTTTTTTATTCATTCCATCCAATCACCGAACGTTTTTATTTTATTTTATTCTTTAAAGTATTCTTTAAAGTTGCATCAAAGAAATGAAGTAATCGAAATCAGACTGTATCGGTGTGCTTGGTTCATATGCGTTATAATTTTAATAACATTCATTCGCATCAATTATATGGATTCAAAACTAGATCAATTTTTCTCAATTTAATATTCAATGGGAGCGATTGCATATATTTTTCATTAAACGCAGCTGCAAAAACAAATCGATAAAATATAACTTTGATCTAATTGCCGTGCGCATTCGCGAAGATCGTCTAATAGCTCTGATTAACTTTTTTATTGAAACCGTCCAATCACTGAACGTTTTTGATGAAAAATTTATTTTATTGCCATAACAATTAATACGATGTAAAAATCAACATCAAACTTCATTAAATAAAGACAATCAAAGTATCTCTTGGATCGAAGAAACGAAGTAATCGAAATCTGACTGCAGCGGTGTACTCAGTTCATCAACCATATATACGCGTTGTAATTTTAATAGAATATTCTTTTGCATCAAGGGTATGGATTAGAAACTAGATAGGTTTTTCTTAATTTAATATTCAATGCAAGCGATTGCATATATTTTTTCGTGAAACATAGCTGAAAACACAAATCAATAAAGAATAACTTTGGTTTAACTGCTTCTTGCATTTACAAAGATAATATATTAGGTTTGAATAACTTGTTCATTCAACTCAGCTAGTCGCATTTAACGTTTTTGATCAAACTTTCACGCGTTGTTGCCATAACGTTGTTGCCGTGATTGAGAAATTGACAGCAAAGTTTATCAAGTAAATGAAACAATTAATAAATCCGAGGAAAATATTTTTTGAACCTAAGAAACGACGTAATCAAAATCTGATTGCAGCAGTGTATTTGGTTCAATCATACACGAGTTGTCTTTTTAATAACATATTATTTTGCATTATGCGTACGGATTAAAAATCAGGTACATTTTTTGGTGGGAACTAAATATCTTATGAACTCAATTGCATATATTCTTCAATGAACAAAATATCTGATTGGATTTTAAAAAATTTCAATATCGCCATGCTATTAAAAACAGTCACATTTTTTTTGGACCACTATCTTATGAATTTCAGTCAAGAACATTGCGATTGAATCTACCAAATATCTTCCAATCACAACATTTTTTTTTTCTCAGTGTATCTCAAGTATATTCACTTTTGTTTGGTACGTTAGCGCGCATTGATTATGGTCGCAAACCTTATTTCAACGTCTAAAGATCTCTTATGACCATATTTTCTTATTCATCAATTTATAGTATATAATATTGTATACCCAAGTCTTGTATATTGTGCAAGATTTTATTTTAAAAAATATTCTTTTTACAACACCACAACAACAACAGCAACAACAAGAACAACAATCGACATTATAAGAGAAACAAGCAGAGGGGAAAAAGTATCTCGATACCAAGAATTCGCGGATATACAATATATTTCGGATACCTGTGCGGTATACGATAGATTTTTGATGTTTTAAATATACGATTTCTTCTTTCGTAGATAGTTATCCCGTTTTTAACAATTGAGACTAACGTAATCCGCCGCATTCATGAGTATATATGTCTCGCTGCAGATTATTCGTAGTATCGCACGGGGTCTATAACCAAACGACCTGATAATCCATTGGAGCGTGAGCACATGCATTGTTGTAATAAAAACAAGGCGTTCGAGCAAAAGCTCGATCTATCTTTAGAAAAATAATATAACGTCGTATAAATACAACCCCCGTCGTAATAAAAAATCAAGTATGACAGCGGTAAATGACACACGTAAAAGTTGTCCTTATGTGTCGCCTGTGTAGACCGAATAAAATTCGCTCGTATAGTATTTTTATACTATATATATATATTATTCGGTCTACACAGGCGACATAACGTGTGTCGTTTACGGCTGTCGTACTTGATACACAAATAATCTCAACAACTGACATTACGAATGGCGGCAAGAATAATATTCAACCGGTAAAATTCACGTGCTCGGCAAAAATATACTTCTTCAAGGTATTTTAATCGGTATTGCAAATAAATCGATGGATGTATCACACTATATAAGACATAAATCGTCTGAAAACGAGTGCGGTATCATGAGAGAGAGAGAGAGAGAGAGGTAAAGGAGAGCAGAAAAAACCGCATGAGGAAAGCCACATCAACTCCAGTGAAGCCCCATAAGGTTGAATGGGCTCGTGGGGAGCAGGTTGCAGCACGACGAGCTGACGTTTGTGCCGCTCTATCGAAAACACCTTATGCACGTGCGTGTTTCATCGCAAATGACGAATAAGATGTAACGCGTATTATGAACACATGTGCAGATTCTCCGACGTCAATACAATAAAACTAATTTTTTAATCATAAACAAATACAATAATGTAAGTTATTTTTGTACTGTGTATCGGTATTACTATTACTATTATTATTATTATTATTATTATTATCATTATTAAATGTCTATGAAAGCTGTCAATGTGCAGGGGTCCCGTATGGCTCCGACACGCACGTCTTGTTATTATTATTGTTGATGTTGTTGTTGTAATTGAATAGTAATGAACTTATTTGGATGCATGTTTGGCATTATTTGGGGTAAAAATTAGCAACGCTAATACAATAGGAAAAACAATTATAATCGTGATTTTTCTATAAAATGCACCATCCGAGCGTTTTTCAAATAAAATATCTAACATTGATCTAATGACAACAAGAAGAACAATCCCCCGAGTCAGCGCATTGACATTGATTATTATCATTATTATTACAAACGAGGGATTCGTTGCTCGAATGATTTTTTACTAAATATTATTACTTTACAGAGTAAAACTATTTTGTTTTATGGCTTTGAAACATCAACAGTTAAGAAAATTGCAAATTCTCGTTTATGTATTATAACTCGGCAAATATCTAGAGTCGCGGTAGCGACTCGAGACAAGTACATTTAATATACTATAATGTCGAAGATGATGAGTCGCTACTACAGTCTTTACAGTAAGCAGAGTGGTTTCGAACAGTTTTTGAAAATTGTTTCGGCGATATTTAAAGAATTACAGCGTTTCGAAAAATGTTGCGGGTTCACGTATTTTTTTTTTTTTTTTTTTTTTTTTTCTTTCGATCGTGACTATTTAGAACTCTGTAGCCTAACGCATATTGAAAATATTAATATTTCATTCTTCCGAATTATCGAAAAAATGGTGCGTTTTTCGCACACATTTTTTGACATTTTGCGGTCGCTGTCTAGTGACACTAGTTGTAACTAGAAATCTGGTGATATGTGAGACTGTGTTCGTCGATGTGACAGCCGATTGACTTTTCTTCATGTAATAACAGTGAACAGGTGTGAATTCAAAAAGGTTATAAAGATCGCGGATGTGAAATTCTATATTAATAGTGACAGTTGTGAGGTTTAAAAAAATAAGGTTATAAAGATCGCGGATGTGAAAGCTGACGGATATTATTTCCAGTATTGATTTTGGTTAGTAATAGGTAAAGAGTAATAGTGCGAGAACTAATAAGTGTTTTTCATATCATGTAATAACCGTGACAGCTGTGAGTTGAAAAAGGTTATAAAGATCGAGGATGTGAAATTTAGAGTCGCGGTAGCGACTCGAGACAAGTACATTTACGTATACCATAAGATGGCGAAGACGAGTCGCTACTAGAGTCTTTACAGCAAGCAGAGCGGTTTCGAACGGTTTTCGAAAATTGTTTCGGCGATATTTAATTAATTACAACGTTTTAAAAGATGTTGCTAGTTCACGTATTTTTATTTTTATTTTTTCTTTCGATCGTGACTATTTAGAACTCTGTAGCCTAACGCATATTGGAAATATAAATATTTCATCCTTCATCCAAATCATCAAAAAAAGGTGGCATTTTTCGCACACATTTTTTGACGTTTAGCGGTTGTTGTCTAGTGACACTAGTTATAACTAGAAATTTTCTGGTGATATGCGAGACTATGTTCGTTGATGTGACAGCCGATAACTTTTCTTCAGGATGCATAAGTAAGAGTGACAGCTGTGAGTTTAGAAAAAAGATCGCGGTTATACTAGTGACAGTTGTGGGGTTAAAAAGTAAGGTTATAAAAATCGCGGGTGTGAAAGCAGATAATTTGATTTTTGGTTAGACATAGTCGAGATAAGAACTTTAAACGCGTGCCTCTTCTCTTTTACCATAAAATGTTCCTTGAATACTATAATAAAGTTTATTTAGAAACCATTCTCTTTGTTTTTTTGTTTTTTGATAACTATGAGAATGGTGTATGATAAACTCGTTTTCGGTGAATATTTGATATCTTTGAACAGTCGTGAGGTTATAAAGATCACGGTCAGTTTCAGTTTTGGTTAAAGTAACTTTTATATATATTGTGACGTGGTAATTTTGCCCACGTCACTAAACGATTAAGTTTTGGCACGGCACGGGAAGGGAGCGTTCTTCGGCATCGAAGAATCTCTCTCGAGCAAATCCAGAAGGGCCAAATGCGAGCGTATTTACCGAATATTAATTTTATTTTGATTTAATTTTATTATTGTACGAGCGAGCGGCGGTTATCCACGATAATTTCGAGTCAAGGAAGGCTTAGGCGATTCAGAGAGGGGACATCGAAACGTCATCGAGTCGGAGAGCAGAGGGAAATTCAAATTTCGAATTTCGCTGTTGAAGGTCATCACGCGTGGGTCGCTAACTCCATGCCCTCACCCTCAGCTGTCTAACCTCAGGATGCGTCCATCAGCATCTAGAGATCGCCATATTCTCGTTGGAATAAGCCGAAGGCACAATTTCATCGTGTCGAAACATCGAAAATACCGCTCAACCAAACATCGAAATTACCGCTCAGCATAATGTCAAACGTATCGGCTCAGCATATCGTCGGAATTCAAAATAATACGTTGAGGTCAGGTCGGCGAGAAAAGGTTCTTGAAAACTCTCGAATATTCTAGAACAAACGGTTGCGATTCTCGCGAGTAGGCTAAGGGTGGGGGGTTAGGACCCTGGTCCGCGTACTTGCTCTCGCGACAATTATCGAGGACTCGAGTTTTGGGCAGCAATGACGGAGGACGTCTTTTCTCGGGCCGTTGCCGTTCCTGATCAAGAATTCGACGCCGCCAGAATATCGATGGAGAGTTTCGTGGTCTTTTCCGGATCTCGTCCTACGGAAACTGTAGTGGTGAGCCGTCGTTTCGCTCTTATTGGGTTTTTATCGTTTATCGTATCGTATTTACTCGCGAGTAACTTTTTGGAGAATTTTGTGATTAACGAGCGATATTGTTTCGGGGCACGCACGCGTTTGGAAAATTCTGGTTACGCCTTGTCTCGCGATTTTTATCTCTCGCGATTTGTCGTTGTCGTTTAATGAATTTGAATTGCCGAGAGGAATTCTATTATAATTTTGTCCAATCTCGAGATCCATAGTTTTAGTAATTTTTGTTATATAATTGTCGGTATCGATCGGGTCACATATCTTTAAAGTGCGTTAATGGCGAAATCCTTAGCGTTACGAAATTGTGTCTCGTGGGCGATCGAGCCGAATATTTTATAAAAATTGTTTTGTCGACGGTTAACGAAAAATTAATTGTGAGGATTGATTGATTATCGAAACTTCTGTAAAATTGAATGTAAATTTTATTATTATTTTCCGGAAAAATATTTTCATCCTTGTTCTTTGCTATTTAATAAATTTCAATTGTAATTCCGGATTTTCGTGTCTCGTGTGTGATTATTTTCTTAACTTGCCTAGACACGCCCCTCTACCAACTTGGTTAAACAATACAGCTACGACCGGGAAAACCTTTATTCGTTCTCAATAATTTCAAATAAAATTTGTCTAAGGTCATCTTAGGCTGGCGTCCAAGGAATTGTCGAGATCGGAATATTTTGTGCGACCGTTGGAAAAAGTCGTCACAATATATATAGAAGAGTGATAGTGAACAAGTAAAGTGTAATTTAATAAATAAACTTTTGAACAGTACCTTAATACATAATTTTTTTTATTAACTCTAGCCCGAACAATTCATTTTTCCGAACGTAAACTCTAGAACGGAGTCGAAAACAGTGCCTCTTCTCTTTTTCCATAAAATGTCTCTTGCATGCAATAATAAAGTTTATTTGGAAACCATTCTCTTCATTTTTTATGCAACTGAAAGAATGGTGTATGATACAACCCTAGGTTTGAATTGTATATGGTTATAAACCACCCTAGAGTGGTAGAGACCTTAAATACATGAAAATTCTATTTGCACTTGCAAACCAAAACGGAATCAGGCGATGCGAAATAATTTTGAGCGAAAAGATATTTGATTTGAGAAAAAAAATTTCATAAGTACTTCACCAATTTTTTTTTTATCTATTGCTCATGAGAAATAATTCGTAATCAATAAATATTATAAAAGAAAAACTCGTGTAGTACTTCGTCCAAAATTATATTTTCCAATTAAACTTTAGCTCTCGAAATTTTGTACGTATATTTTTTTGTTTCAAAATCTCGTTTCGTTATGATTACTTATATTTAAAAACTTTCGGTGTATTCTGATGCGGTGCGGAGTATTTCTTCGGCATCATTTTTTATGGAATATTTTCCGATCCGTTGATCTGTTGGCACGGATGTTTCGGTGCAATATTTTTTGAAATTTTTTTTTTACAAAATTAAAAAAAAAAATTCAAGTTTTTACTTGTTCGTTGTTCTTTTATGCGTCGTATCTTCTCAGAACTACTATACGTTTTAAGTAATCTAATAATTTTATAAGTGTTGACGTTTAATTACGAAGATTAAATTCATTTCAACACTTCTTAGATCAATATTTCACATTGCATTTTTATAGTCCGAATATACACCAGCTCGAAATTCGATCGTGTATCCATTTTTAGCCGAAATCATTGAAAAATCGCTTGAGCGACCTCTAAAATTTTTATTCAGGATTCAATTCTTGAGAGAATCACTTTTTGATAAAATGCTACCATATTTTGCTGCAATGCCGAAAAAAATGTCAATTCTTTTGCATCACTCAAATACATACATAATATAGACATGTTAAATTGGCAAGCTATGAATTTCATACCCGAATACGTACAGAATATTGACATGTTTAATTAACAAGCTATGAATTTCATACAAAAAGTCGACAAATCCTAGCCAAACACAGCATAAATGCTGTGAAAAAAGCTGAGACAAGTACATTTATGCCCCCCAAATATTAGTTCCAGTTAATCCCCACCACCCAGCGCCAAAATACCGATCCCCACAAAAATTTACAAAAATCCGTCCAACTCGTTCATGCAAAGATCTCCGCACAAAAATCCTTCCTAAAAACCAACTCATCATATAAAGTTTTATGGGTAACCGCTCTCATCATCTTATCAAATTAAGTCAAATTGTACAGAGGTGATAATTTCATTCTCGTAAATGTTGTGAGTTCACAAAAATTTGATAAATAAGTAAAGATCTACTAAAGTATATGTGCTGGCCAAGTACGTGGGATTTTATTATGTTTGTAAAATCTCCAATTTTGATCATATGCCATTTCTCTAATTAATGCTTTATTACAACGAATTATTATCCTATGACTTGGAACTACAAGGGCTTTAAAAAAAAAAAAAAAAATACAGAATTGCAATAGCCTGCGTGAGCTTGAACGCTGCCACACTCTCATTTGTAATATTTGTAGTATAGTTTTATTGGTAAGAAATTGATAAAAGTTTACTATCGTACGTAGAGCGGATACGCACAGAGTACTTGTTCGGCCCGAAAATTTTTCATAAAATTTGTCACATAAGTCAACATTAATCTACCATACATTTTGGCATTAACTAGTAAAGTAAGCACAGCTAATTTGGAATCACAATATGCGGATTGTTTTGTATCCCAAATTATCCTCCTTTCCTTTAACCAATTGTTATCGATGAATTGATGCTCGGGTGGAGCATATATCTCAAGTTATTACACGGCACGTTTATTCTGGTTTTGTAACATCCGGGGAAAAAATGGAGTTACAGCGCGTCTAAACGGTGCTGTACACCCGAAATAAGTAATCCGGTACCATATACACGCACTTTTTACCGCACCGGTTTTTACTACAACAGGTTTAACAAAACGGAATAAGCCTGCCATGTAAGAGCGGTCATCAATTGATTACATTCCAAGGCGGGTAAGATTCAAATCTGCGTCAGGAGATCCGAATGTTCGGAGAGGTTGAACAATTTGCCGTCACCAAAAAAGCATATTTTTAGCTGACTAGTCGAAAAATTTTCGGGCCGGACAAGTACTCTGTGCGTATCCGCTCTACGTACGATAGTAAACTTTTATCAATTTGTTACCAATAAAACTATACTACAGATATTACAAATGAGAGTGTGGTAGCGTTCAAGCTCACGCAGGCTAATGCAATTCTGTATTTTTTTTTTTAAAGCCCTTGTCATAGGATAATAATTCGTTGTAATAGAGCATTAATTAGAGAAATGGCATATGATCATAATTGGAGATTTTATAAACATAATAAAATCCCACGTACTTGGCCAGCACATATACTTTAGTAGATCTTTATTTATTTATCAACTTTTTGTGAACTGACAACATTTACGAGAATGAAATTCTCACCTCTAGACAATTTGACTTAATTTGATAAGATAATGAGAGCGGTTACCCATAAAACTTTGTTTTATGGGTAACGGGTTTATGGGATGGGTTTTTGTAAACGTCTATTTCGGGGGCATAAATGTACTTGTCTCAGCTTTTTTCACAGCATTTATGCTGTTTTTGGCTAGGTATATATAAGGATAGAAAGGTACTAGAGTCAATGTCCGCGAACAGTGTGGCTTGACGACAATGAAAATCAAAGGATCGTATGTACGGCAAAGTGCGCTTTCGATAATCGAGAGTACCAAGGTTATAGCAGCGAGGCTCAAGAATCGTGTCGTGTAAATGCAAGGAGGTAATGACAAGTTTCTCGACTTGACCAGAGTCTTGAACGTCTCTCTTAACTCCAAGAACCCGCCACCATGCGGGTAAGAATAATTTATTCCGAATCAAGTTACGAGGACTCCGAAAGTGCAGCTACTCGCGCGCTCGTAGCCCTGCACTTAAAGCCAAATAGATATTGGATATTTTATTTTGTGAGAGAAATTATGGAGAAAAAAAAATAATGATTTTGACCTCCTTACCCCCAGCTATTCACGATAAGTTGGATTAATTTTTGTTGCTACTTCAACAAGACGTTAAACGTCGTTTAATGTCGAGACGAGGGAACAAATTTGGACTTGTTTGGATGGAACAATGGGCATTTCGAATTTTGTCTCTAATCTCCTGGTTCATTGACGGGTGAAAGAAAAGTTATTAAAGTCGGGTGCGTTATGATGCTGCGAGCCGGTGTTAAGTATTTCGAACTCTTGTACGATTCAGACGGTTCTTTGTGAATTTACGTTCTTTTTTTAATAATGGCTTCCAAGATTTTTTTTCAGCGACAAACAGGTTGATTCACGATCAATGAAATAATTATTAAAAGTGAATGATTGCACAACCCAGGATGATTTTAATCAGAGCCAATACGATTTTTATTGGCTCAAATAATATGGAATAATCGAATATTCTGGTGGTGCATAATTATTTTTACACTCTGATTTATTATTGCAAAATAATAATTAATTGTCAGTAATCGGACAGATATAACAATTGTTTCTTGCACATCTGCGTGTATACGTAATCGTTAATTAGTAGTAGAATAAAATTTTAGAAAATGTGAAGAATAATTAATCATAATTATTTGATCGAAAATAACGATAGAAAAGTTGTCAAAATTTGTATGCGATTTTCGATCGGAGTGTTATTGACTATTTGATGGAGGAGGTGGTGAGCACAGCTCTGTCTCTACAAAGTGACACGAGGTTAATCGAGTTACCTTGGTACCGCTAAATCCCCGAAGCGCAGAGTTTCCAATCGGTAACTCTCGGTTATACACATGCACACGTATACCATATTTTACAAGCATTAAATACCAACTGTGCTCTATTTTCTTTCTTCTTATCCTGATGTTTTCCATTTATTGGCGGCATTTGTTGACACAATATTTCATCGATGCAAAATATTTTATCTATATATTCACGAACCATTTTTTTTTTTTTTCATTACGAACCGTTGTTTCGGACTAAAAGAGGATGAATAGAAAATTGACGCGCCTGTTTCGCAGAGCAGGATATTAAATTTATATTTGAAAGAAAAAACGTATATCGAAGGTACCCGAGACCCGCCACCGCGTACGAGGCCGAACTCTTATCCTGCGCTAGAAGAACCGCTCTCCCCGCACTAACCAATTGTAATGTTGCCTTATTTTTTATCTTCGATACCACCGTATATCGAAGGATAAGATTCTCTTGATTGTGAGAAACTGCTTGCAATTACCTAAATTTCAATGCCAACCTGTAGCTGTTATGAAAATCAATAAGATCGATCTCATCCACACAAATGATATTGAGGCAATCTTATCTCATATAAAGATTTATTCAATTAAACATCAATGCGACATCGGGGAGAATGTGTCTTAAAAAAAAAAACGACACAAATCCCAACGAAAAAATGAGTAATTTTTTTTATAATTGCATTTTCAAAGATTTCTTCGTAAATTCGAAAATGGAAATAATAAAGTTTCTATCCGGTGTGAATAGAGAATACTCCATATCCTGCGAATACATACACGCGCGTATGTATATGCGTTGACAGAGAATAGTACAATGTATACTTTGACTAACCGATGATGGGGCGCGCATCGTTGTTAAGTTGATTATTCAATCGAGCTATCTCAATTGAGAAACCGCTCTTCGTCGTATTCTCCGTATATACACACACACACACACTTTCACACAGGTATTTCAATCTCGAATGAGCCACCGCCCATTGATGAACAATATTTAGGGGGTTTTCCGAAATACAAGTAATAATTTTTAATTAATTCGAACTTTCAATACTTGTACTTATATTTCTCCGTATGAGGCGAAGAATAGTTTTTAAAAAACGGTTGAAAATATTATACTTGTAGAAGTACAAATGCGATTTGACAATATACCGATATGCCGCGAGAAATGTCTGTCGGTGGATTTATTCGAATGCCGCGGTATCAAATCATTTGCGATGCATCGAACGGTGTATCGTACGCAACAAAAAAAAAAAAAATTAAACAAGAATGTTCGCAAAGCGGTAATGAAAATAATATTGAGAAAGCTTCGAAGAAATGGCGTGAATTTAAAAAATTTGCGAAAATTCGGCATTCCAGTTTTGGGCATGAAAGTCCCGTAGGAAGGCGCATCGGGAGCTCGGGAGTATGCGTAAGAATACGCGCGTACACGCGTAACTGATTCGTATCGTTTATGGTCGCGCAAACAGCGGCCTCGATTCACTGGTCAACTTCAAATATCGTAGGCTACCACGCTCATTAAAACACGCACGCACACAAGTAAATTCCCGAGTCAACATACGATCTCTCTCTCTCTCTCTCTCTCTCTGCACACACACACACACACGCACGCACACGCACGCACACGCACACACACACACACACACACACGTACATACATATACGCAATGGGGTCAATGTCACAGTAAGGAATTAGATTAATTCGAAGCGTCGGATTGCGTTTTTTTTTCTCTCTCACTTTTCGATCAATTGTCATCATCGTTCGATCGAGAATCCGTTATTGGATGTATTCGTCAACTGCTGTTGTCGTTGTCTCTTTCGCGATTCAAATTGCGACCTTGGCAAAGATCAAATTAGTTGATGGCGAAAAAATTCCATTATTGTCGAAAGTACGTCACGTTTTCTTCTCCCCGGATATGAATTTCAACATTCTCACACTTACTAAATGGTTTCAAGAGGCAAAATACCTACATGAAAACAAAACAAACAAAAATGCAATGTAATCCGAGGCTGGCTGGACTCGAAAGAAAAATGACCATTCGAGGAGGATAGAAATGACGCACGAGTTGTTAATTATTAATCTGACCAATTTTTTCACCAGTTTACCCCGACCACGTTGTTGTGCGAGCCATTTTTTCAAAATGTAGATACGCGCATATTGGTTGGGATCGTGGGATGTGACCGGATGCTCGTAATTTTCAGCGTCCAATCACTCGTTAACTCTTTCAGCGAACAACGAACCTCGGAGATTCCGGTATCAACCGGAGCGTTCCGGTCCAATATTCGCGCGCGCGAGCTATTTTATACAGTTCGTGGTCGCGATTCGATACGCGTATACGTATGCAATTTCAAAATGTACTTCCATCGGAGAACATAATGGAGAATTTTAATTATAAACGGAGCATCAGATTTGCGTTGATATTTTTACGTTTATCATTATTTCTAATTGTCCTTATACTCCCATTTTTTTTATAAATCTCTTAACCAACTTATGTTACGATTATAATTGCATTGGATTTATATATGCAATCACAGCAATTCAATTTAGGGGCATACTTTAATGAAAACAAAAAGTTTTTACGTAAGCGAAAATGGTCAACTTCTCGTGTCGAAAACGGCAATAATATCTATTTTCGAAAAAAAAAAAATACTCTCATTCCGGTAGGTGTTGACAAGTTTTTAATTTTCAAATAATGATTTTAACGAAAGAAAAATAAAAATACAAATTTCTCAATTCAAAATGGACATCGCGCGATGTCCATCTTGAAAATAATCAACACCTCGTCTCGTTTGTCTTTTCTCGTAACCCCACCACCTGCACTTTTGGACCAAATTTTCGTTTCGTTTTCAACTGATCTTACAACTGGAAAATAAATTGCCATTCAAAAGTTTCGAGTAACTCTCGATGAATGAAATTAAGAATGCAAGACTTGGTGTGCACGAAAAGAAGAGAGAGGGGGGGGGGGGGGGAGGGGAAGGGGAGCGAGGATAAAAGGAAAAATATACGCATGGAGCGTTGGACGAGGGTGTTTGGGGAACATTGTGGCGTAGCGCACCAAAGTTTTCGAACAATTGTAAACCCATTGACGCGAGCGACCACCGCCGCTTGGGGGATAGGGAAAAAAGACTGTGATGAAAAGAGAAAAACAGAGTGTCCACTATGGTGAATTAGGAATGTAATTTAGTCGACTATAGATATTCTCGTTTGTCGATATCGGCATTGGTCCGCGAAGAAAATGAAAAAAAAAAAAAAAAAAAACGTTTATGGAATGATTCAAAGACCCAGCTGGTAAAAATTGAGGAAAATCTTTACGGTACAGAGCGATGGATCGCTTTTCCATGGTTAATAAAAACAATTACGCGCCACCAACATAGATATTGTTAGTTGCCTGAGTTAATAATTTCTTCGCTGCAAACTTTTCCGCGCAGGCGGAACGGATGGGAGTCGTGCGTTTCACCATGCGCGAATAGCTGAAATATCGTCATCGTTGCAGCAGCACGTCAAGGGATTATTTAGAAATATCTTGAATTAATTTTTTGTTTTGTTCGAGGATTTAGAACGGAAATTGACATAGTTTCTCATTTAACCTAAAGATAAAGCGTCAAAAATGGAGAACGATTTTGCAATTGGTCGTCCTTCAAAATGAAAGAAAATAATTTTGTTAACGTTGCAACATTGTTGTCAATTTTAATCGGTGATCAGGAATAATTGAAAATATATTTTGTTGTTGTTGTTACATTTTTTTCGATAGTATTAATTCACGAACACTCCGAATTAATTAGCTTTTTTCCTTCTCAATGAATACAGCGCGCTGTTTTTGCATACGAATGTCAATTAATGTGAAAGCTTTTGAAAAGTAGTAAAGAATTAGGAAAAAGTAAAAGACTTTTTGTGAATGACCGTACGGGAGGGGGGGGGGGGGGGGGGGGGAGGGTGCTGCTATCTTCGACGATTTAACGAGCGACGTACGGTCGGGGCGCGGAGTTGATTGGCGACAATGACGGTATACATAAACAGATAAATTGGACACGTTATAATTTAATTAACGAAAATAACAAAATGGGGCTTGTGACGGTTTGCGTGATCTCGCGTAGACGAATTTTACTCTGTCGTCGTTTGATGAGCACGAAACCGTATTCGAGAAGAAACTTTATTCCCTGCTTAATTTATACCCTGACGTGGTACAAGTTTTTGAATGCCGCGGCGGGGTAAACGAAGATACTCCGCGCCATCGTCTCACTCTTTTTGTTCGTAAAACGTTTGCATTTTAGGACGAATGATATTGACCATCCAGCAAAAGGTATAGTATTTCGAGGAACCGCGTATATATGACTCTAATCAATATTTCACTGGCTGTTTACTATCGAAAATCGTAGTCGGGGGACGTTAGTATTACCGATTCAATGATTTTCGATCTGTTTAAATGATTATTAATTGCTTATTTCTGAATATTGGTGATCGGTGATAAGAAATTTTGGCAGCGATTGTACACTGAATCAAACTGTAAAAAAAGAAAATTCGTCTATTTATTATATGTGTGTAAAACACAAAGGCCGGTTGAATATAGAAAAAAATATCACACAATATAAAAATATATTGATATTGAATGGAAAAATCGAGCTATTTATGATAATTACACAAAAATAATATCAAGTAAAATATACGATATACGACACACGGCAACACCGCACTGTACTGATATTATTTTTTTGTACGATGGCCAACACTGAGCACTCGCAGCGCCAGAGGAGAATTTCCCACTGGCCTGCTGCTTATTCCCAATAGCCCTTCTTGTTTACTATTCGCGCTGTCGGTTCAAAAATGAGGTTAGAATAGTAAGGAATTTTCGTTAAAGTTTTTAAATGCCCAAGAAGAGTACATACCGCTGCAAAGGCTAATTGTAAAACTTTTCAAACGTAACTGTTGGTAAATCCTCCACACGTGTAAAATTCTTATAAACTATATTTAAAATATTTATTGGGAGTAAATACGCATTACTAAATGTTATATCCGTATAGGTGTATACTATATAGAATGCGCAGTGCGATCTTGCCGCGTCTATAGGATTAAACTCCAAAATCTTCGAGACCGCTGCAGTTATCAATTTTTTTATATCAAAAACGGCACAGTGAATCATCTTGAAACTTGACACTGAGCTTCGTCAATAGTTTTCCTATAGAATGTATTTTTTTCGCAATTTTCTCTTTTTTTTTTTTTATTTACGTTCCGATTGCGTACGTTCGATAATGCGTCAATCTCCATAAGAACACACATGCAAAATGAAAAAAATTAGTAACATTAAAACGCGCGTCGGACAATCAATCCGAAATTTTACACAGGCATTTGGAATGCTAAGATGCAACGTCTGTGTAAATATGAGCTTGATCTCTTTATTTTAAAAAGAGTGTAATTTATCCTTAATACCAATCTGAATATCAAGAAGCTTAATAAAGGTACGCCCCCCCCCTCCCCCCCCCCCCCCCCCCCCCCCCCCCCACCGCCGATCGATCGTACGCAGCCGCTGCAGAATTACATTATTTTTCTTAAATTCAATCAGCAATCATTGTTCGATCTGATGGACATTTTTTTTACATTTTTGTAGTCGATGATACGAAATATTGATTGGCTATATCATATTAACTTGAGTATCCAAGTGTTGTTTCGTTGTTTAAACAATTTTTTCTCTGTTCAATTCCGTTGTTTGCGTAATTGCTGCAAATAATACCCCATCATCATTTATCATTTGCTTGTTTGTCAGTAACAAAAGAGAAATTTCAAATACGAATACTCGACAAAAGCGATATTGTCGAAACTTAATTTGAGGCTCATAGTTTGAGAAGAAACATTTTTATCAACCTCACGACCTCGCTTTTGTGATAAAAAGAAGGTATCAAATTAAAAAATATATACATGTTCTCGAACTTAAAGTAATTATGACTAATGGTTTAAAGTATAATTTTCTAATGCTCAACGACATCTTTTTACGGTTTTTTTCTTTTGACAACTTTCCATGACAAAAGTAGTTATTTTTATACCAGATACGAAGATCGAACGTGCTGCAGTAGTTGAACAAACACCGATTCAAACCTTAACTCAATTATAGCTCAATAAGCAATTTCTTAAAAATAAAACTGGCTTTAAAAATAAAACTGGATAAAGAGATAAAAACAGAGACAATCAGGGACGCTATTCCCCGTAATTATGAGTAAGTCATCGATTCTCTATTTGCGTTCATCAAGGTGATAATGCGCGTGAAAATAAGACTTAATAGTGTACGTGTTGTCGTGCGTCATCAATATGCGATTAGAGTGAGTATATTATACAGCCATTAATTGCGTGCAAAGATGAGAGAGACAAGTGTCAGCTTTAAATCATTCTGTTCAAACGCGATACTGATATTTGATCCTTACAACAGTATTATTACCTCAATGTCTGGCATAATTGAGTGACGCTGGGGGAAATGTTTATTTTTATGGAAGCAAAAGAATTGCGAGTGACGGAAGAATAGAATATGGAAAACTTGGGTAGGCGAGCGCGTATCAGACTTGAAATACGAGAATGCGTATGATATCTTTCTTTACAAATAATACGGTCGCGTTATAAGCAACTTGTTGTGCTATTTTTTTTTCAACCCATTTTTCTTATACCTCTATAAGTGTTTTTTTTTTTAGTAAATATCTTTCAATGTATTTTCAGATCTGTTCCTCTATCAGGCCTGTTCCGCGTATATTTACCCGAGTCTCCGCTAAATCGGACCAAAGTAAGACAGCAAAATACACATATGTATATGAATGTGTGTATAAATAAGGCGATAGGCGGAGTAAAGTCAACGCGTTGCGCGATTAAAAAATGGGATCGATATCGAAGTAAATACTTCGCACGATTGCTAAACCATCGGTGTTTTTTTTTTTTTCTTACATCTTCAAGTTACTCCTCGTCCGTTGATTAGAAAAAAATCTTATCCAGAATTTAGCTAATGCAGCAAAAATTTCGAAAAATAAACGAATTAACGATCAACGAATAAATTCCATAAACACAGAAAAAATACAAATGTTGATATGATTTGAAAAAGAATTGGAAAAAAAGTAATAATTAGGGATGAGAGTACGTTCGGCATGAAATATTTAACAACGAGATGATCAATGAAAAATCTTGAATACAATAAGTGATTAATTAACGCATAAAAAGTTATGGAAACAATGAATAATTGGGACTGAATAAGTGATATTATAATGATGAACGGGTCTCGTTGAAATAAAAAAAAAAAAATTACAACTCCATGAGAAAAAAAAACTTGAGTGACTCAATGGAATAATAAATGAATGCATTAACGATTATTCCAATGGAAAGCCATTATGATCACTAATAACGTTACCCATTACAATAGATTTATAACATTAAATCGGACATTAAATGATATCATTCGGATCTTAAGTTCCGTACTAAATGCAACTCATCGGGTGGAAAAAAAGCGTGGTTTTCGCGTAACGAATTGCACGAATGCACGTGCAATTAAAGTGTACGGTAATATTTCTGTGACCTAGGAAAAATGAAAAGGGATCAGGGCTCGAGAGAGTACGATCGTCAAAACTCGCCTCCAAGGTTCGGATTTAACCTTTACTTCCTCCCGTACAACCTCGCTTCTCGTTCACAATGCTCTCTCTGGATGTGAAAAAGCGTTTTACGTTCACCAACAGAAAAAACAGCCTATTTTCATATACATAACTATGCTTTTCTTTTTTTTTTTTTGTAGCCATTACACATTTAACTTATCTCCATAAAATTATTAAGTTTGTATTAATTAATTTTTTTACCTTTTTACGAGGAAAAATCTAATCCTATCGTTGAAGTATTTTTTGACAGATTCATCGGATACGAAGTTTCTTATAATTTTTTTATCACACTATGCTTTCGTAGATCTCAATTTATTTAGTAACTTTTTGTTAAGTCCCATCTTGATTTTTTACGGGGCTACGAAACTTCTACCATTGCTATTTTCACAGAAAAAATACAAACCAAAGAACAAAGATCATTTTTAAACCGATAAAATCCGCTAAATTGCTTAAGTGGACCACTTTGCCCCACGTTCCCCTATATTTTCAAAGACACGATAGGAATTTGTGTGCAGGCGCCGCACACAAATTCCTCTCGTGCCTTTGAAAATATAGGGGAATGTGGGGCAAAGCGGCCCACTTAAGCAATTTAGCCGATTTTATCGGATTAAAAATGATCTTCGAACTATTTTTCAGCCCCAAAATTGATTTGCGATTCTCACTTTTCGTATCTTGCCAACATAATTTTATGGGGGACGGGGGGGTCAAAGTTGATTCCTCCTCAGATGCAGTAAAAATGTATAATTGACAATTCTGAGTAATTAGCGATGCAGACGTTGTAATTGATGTTATAAAAAAAAAATAAAAAAGATATGGGGCAAAGTGGGCCCTCCCTCGGATGGAATGAAGAAATTAAATAAGGCAAATTCTTGGATCCACTTTGCCTCATTTTGTTTTTCATGGGGAAAATGGACTTTCGGTCCGCTTTGCCCCATACCCTTTCTTAACTAACAAAATAAACTAATCAGTAGTTCTCGTGAGTTCAATTCGTTATTGAAAACAAGAACTTGGATGGTAACTGATGATTGGTGTAAAATTCTTAGAGATGTGATCGAATATCGGTAGTTTGTCGAGACCACACAGATATGTCTGATAAAAACGTATCTCGGGTAAGTTTCCGCGTGAGTGTCCATGCAGTGTTTAGTTATCACCGAGAATAATTATTGATCACCGTGCAACAAGTTTATCAGGTCATTTTTTATTGTTACTATTCCGATGTTCGGCAATCTAGGAATTGATTGATTGATTGATTGTTTATTTCCGCCCAAGCACGCTAAAGGGCGCGTATAACAAATAAGTACAAATCGCATTAGTTAAAACAAACATATAGTATATAAAATAGAGATATAGTATAAAAATAGTGAGAATTTTAGGAGTACGAGTAGTCGGTTATTGACATTAAGAACTCAGTAGAACAATAATGATCATACTCATGAGCACATAGCTTATCGCTTATAATGAAGTATAGTTTATCGCTTATAATGAAGAATTTACAAGGTTATACAAAAAGATCGAATCAGGTGAATCAGAATTTAACGCTCAGATAACCCATAATGTTGGCTACATAAGTTAGCTGCCGCTAGGATTATTTGCTAGAGTTCATCATCTAGTAAATAACGGTGAAGTTTAACTTTAAATAAGGCGAGAGATTGTACTAACTAACAAAGGAATGAGAGAACTAATAACTAAATAAGAAAATTTTTAATTTTCATATTTCACGGTCTCCACGTTTTCTACTATTGCCATCACCTTGAATCAATTGTTCAATAACGTGTGAAATCTTACAAGAATGGTGAAGAATTTTATAAATTTCATGAAATATTATTTTTGGGATGAGTCCACTTTCCTCCATGTGGCCACTACTTTATCGTCCTACGTTCCCCTACACTAATTTCAAAATATATCGATCGTTATTAGGGTTCCGTACGTCCAAATGAAAAAAAAAAAAAAAAAAAAAAAAAAAAAAAAAAACGGATCCCTTATATGATCACTCGTGTGTGTCCGTCTGTCACAGCTAATTTGCTCCGAATCTACTGGACCGATTAAGTTGAAATTTGGTACACATATGAATTTCTGTGACCCAAACACGGGCGTGTAACGTAAATAAATGAATTTTGAATATGGGGGTCACTTTTGGGGGACAAATTAGAAAATTAAAAAAAAAAGTTTTACAAACTGTACCGTGTGACATATCAAATGAAAGGGCTTGTTGTGAGGGTCTCAAATATATATATTTTTTTTAATATATAATTTTAAAATAGTTTTAAAGTTATTTAAGAAAACAGATGAAAATTGACCATCCCCCCCCCCCCCCATTATCTCCGAAACTACTGATCCTAAAATTTTGAAAAAAAAAAAAAATACAAAAAATAGTTCTTTACTCATAGATTACAGGAAAGCCTATAAGAAGTTTAAGGTCTTAAAATTTTTAGTTACCACAATCAAATTTGGGTCAGATCTAAAAAAACATGGTAGATAACATATTCATCGCACTTGTCTGCTTTTTTTTTATTATTAATCTGTAAAGAGTATAGCTTTTTTTCCATAGTATGTACGTTACCTGCAGATTATGGAGTAACATATAAAAATTTCCCTAAAATGTCAGCAGATTGATTTCATTTTTCCGTTTAACGTATGTCACGTCTCAATAATTTTATACGCTATTTATAAAAAAAGACACCGCATGGATTTTCAGATGGTCATTAGTGTCGAAATATATCGGTCGATATTTTTGTTATAACACGTTGAGCATCTGTTCGTAAGGTGAGACACATGTCCGATGTAACGACAGATAAGAACGATGGGGTTCTTTCGAAACTCGGCGGTTTATCGAGGCTACTCCATACCGAAATGGTACGGCGTAGCCTCGTAGCCGCCCTCTCCCCCCCTCCCCCCCCCCCCCCCCCCGCCCATCGTCCCATGAAATTCATCGCTTTTTCAAGAGACCGAAGCTCAAGGAAAAATGAAGAGATTAATATATTGATAATAATTTGTTTTTTTCTGTTTTCTTTTTTTTCACCAATTCGTTTAAATCCTGCAGACTATTCCTCAGACATTCCGGTGTGCACGAGCGAGATTTAATATTTATTTTTAGGAGTCCTTGGAACCTCGCGGCTGCTAGTCCCTCTGTTGCTCGTGCATTTCTTCTCTTGGCACGCGTTTCAGAACACGCGGTCGTCGCCGTCGTCTTCGTCGAGAAACCGAGACGACTTCTCGAAGCACCACCTACATACCATACTTTTCATTTTTACATTTCTCAAAATTTCCTTGAACAGTTATTCGTTGAATCAAAAAAAAAAAAAAAAAAAAAAAAAAAAAAAAAAAAAAAAAAAAAGAGTTGAACACGCGAGATTTATTAATTTCATTTATGTTTTCGACGAGACAAAATCGGAGCATGTTTTTGAAATTCTTTGTTCTTTCGTTTCATCGTGAATATTATAAATTTCATTGTTTATTTCGACAAACCTTTCATGTATAAAATTTACATTCTATGAAACATTCGGAATAGCCAAAAAAGACGTATAATAAAAAAAAAAAGTAAAAAAAAACTGATACGTAATGGATCGAAGAAAACCAATTGAATCCACAAAGTAGATATTGGCCGTTCGGTTTCTTTGCTTTATTCCAATTTATGCATCTGCCGATATAAAATTAAGCCAGATTGTTAAGAAAGGGTATAGCTTTGGTCGATGTCATTCGTGTTTGCAGGCTCTGGGTTGTAAATTGTTGTTCCCAAAAAAAAATGTTTCTATTTTCTCTTCATGTTTTATACGCTGAAACAAAAGATTATCAAAAATATCAAATATGCTGAATAATTTTCAAATATTCTTAAAGGATTTGTTGTATAAGCGGAACTCCGCTTACAAAGAATTTTTATTTGTTTTTTGTTTTCCAATGAAATATTGTCGATCGTTTAAAAATATAACCGTAAAGATAATCGGGTTGGAAATGCAAGTTCGCGGAAATGCGAAACTAAAATCTTTTTCAAGCCGCCGCGTAGAATTGCGCGAGCGTCAGCGCTAAAATAGGACGGAGGTATTACGCGCCCGCGTGCGCTTAAACTATTCCCGAAATGTTATTCTTCGCGTAATACAGTTTGCGAGAGCAAGGGGCCACAATTTTGCAGGTTACATTACCTCCCCCGCTTCCCCGCTTCCTGGATAAACTCAATCTCTTCTTTTTCTATCGCTATCGCTCTCGCTCATCTCGTTCTTTATTTATGTTAATGAATTACGAGGCTAATGAGAGGGATTAATATACACACGATCGATGTGTGATAAAATATGAGAGCAGCCCTTTTAAATCGTCTTCAGAGAACACGCGCAGCAAGGCTTTCCAATGTACCAACCTACGCGTACAATAAACACGCGTTTCACCATCACCCTTTTCTATTGGCAAGTGATTGTAAGTGATTTTTCTTCTCGCACTACCGCTTTTTCATTCGCCCATAGTTTTGTTTATCAAAGCATATTTTAAATAAATTCGAAAATACTTAAGGTATTCGCGGAGGGCCGTATTTTTTGGGCGCATAAGCAGGGTCCTCCACATTCGTTCATAAATTAGGCTGGATTTTGTTTAAAAAAGTTACAACCAATTATTAGTTCCAAATGCATGTTGTATAGTTTACCGTTCGAGAAGATAAATTATGTTATGTGTTATCCAAAACTTTGCAATCTAAATTTTTGTTTGATTCTTTTTTTCATTCCTAAATTTGTATCACGTATAGTATTATATCTCGTAGAACATGCATTGGATCTACTTATTATAATAAGTAAAATATACCAGATTGGTAATATTTGTTGTATCATCTTTCAACTTAAAAGAATCAAGTGGACAGTGGTGTGTAATAGAGGTGGCGTCCGTGCGTGTTAGGTCATAGATCAGCAAGTAGGTCGGATCGAGCCCCCCCCCCCCCCCCCCCCCGTGTAGGTAAAAGGAAATTTTTCCTGGTAATTTAAAGTCAGGAGTGATGGAAATAATGAAATATTATCAACACTGATGGAAACCGAATTTATAATTAGAAATATATATATTTTAAATTTATTTGAAACAAAATGTTTCAGGGTGTATTTTTAACACAATTTTGTAACATTCATTTACACTATAATACCAATTTCATTAAATATATTCGACACCAATTCGTAATGATGTTTTTTTCTTCCGCTACACCGAGGCACGGTGTCAATCAAGAACAGTACTAAAATGTGTCAAGTAATATGGTGTTAACTAACAACTCCGATTTTACACCACATAATTGACACCGCTCTTTAACGCCATTCGTTAATACAGAAGTAATGGACCTATATAGATCATAGGGTGGTGTTAAAATGGTTTTAATTTTAACACCAAATTTTTTAGCACCGTGTATGAAATGTAAGATTTACAGTGCCACCAGTAAAATATTCAGTACGTATAGGAAAATAAACTATTTACTGATATTGAAAATTGTAAAAAATAACGCTAGACGGCATTCATGAAAAATTGTAATTAGAAAATATAAAAATTGTGTATTTCCTATTGAGAAAATTATCGTCGACACAAATTGGAAATTGCAGTATGGCCAGTAAAAATTCGAAAACGTACTGCAAAATTTGCTGTGTTATTTTCAATTTTTACAATGTACACTGTAATTTCTCCAAACACGTGAGCCAGGAAACTTCAAGGTGAAACACTTATTGAAGACTCTATTGCTGTATTTGCTTATTACAGCTCAAACGAATCTAGGAAGATTCGTCCCCGGAAAATTCGTCGGGTATACTTCCGAAAAGCGAAAACCGAATTTCGAGCTGAAATTGGGCACACTCCTTCATTTTAATATTATAAGTCTTCCCTTAGAAGGATTTTTAGCGTATTTGAATATTTTTCGAGCAATCCAGTTGGTGTTTGAATAGTTGGACATGTGGAAATAGTAGGGTGGGTTCGGGTCATCTTTGGGTTGTTGTTTGAATAGTTGGACATGTGGAAATAGTAGGATAGGTTCGGGTCATCTTTGGGTTGTTGTTTGAATGGTTTGACATGTGGAAATAGTAGGGTGGGTTCGGGTCATCTTTGGGTTGTTGTTTGAATGGTTTGAAATGTGGAAATAGTAGGGTGGGTTCGGGTCATCTTTGGGTTGTTGCTTGAATAATTGGACATGTGGAAATAGTAGGGTGGGTTCGGGTCATCTTTGGGTTGTTGTTGTTTGAATAGTTGGACATGTGGAAATAGTAGGGTGGGTTCGGGTCCGATAAAAAATCGGTTATCCGACCCGGTTTCGGGTCAGGTAAAAAATAAAATGAAATAAAATTCAAAAAAAGGAAAAAATAGATAATAAGTAGATAATATCGAAACTAATGGAGTTTAGCAAAATATACTTATTGGAGCATTATCCCATTTTTCTCGGAAAAAAATCGGTTTCCGCTTTTCGGAAGTACATCCTGTAGAAATGTCCAACGAGGACGGATTTTCCGGGGTATGATTTTTTCGAGAGACGAATTTTCCGGGGACAAATTTTCTGGGGACGAATATTTCTGTTACCAGCTCAAACAATGGGGAGCGAATTTTCAACTACACGGAAGCGTTACGGACATGATACATTGTAATATATGAAAATTCGATATTTTTTATATTTCAAATTTTTTTTTTCTTTCAAAAGACTTGTCTCATAGATTATTCATTCACATTACCGATTATATTCCGGATTGGATTATTGGATATGTAGTACGTATCACTTTTTTTTTTTTACCAATAATTACTGAGTAGACGGTGGTGTAATAATAGGTAGCGTCCGTGCGCGTTAGGTCGTAGATAGGTAGGACGGTCAGATCGAATCCCCCCAGTGTTGGTAGAAAAAATTTGTGACAGAAATTTATATGGGAAGCGATGGATGTATGAAAGTATGATTGAAATTGCATTTATAATTAAAGAATTTTTTAAAATTTTACGATAATGTTTAGGTAATTCTGATGAGGATAAGTTCAGTTTATTATTTCGTGTACTTTTTACGGTTTCACACTGTAAAAACGGGATGAAAGTAGCGTGTACTTTTTACTGTTCGACACTATAAAAATTCGTTTGATGGACATTCAATATGTCATTTACGGTATTATTAGTATTATCCACCACAGAGACTTGCAAATTTTGTTTAAAGCTTCATGAAAAATTGATGTTTACGCGTCCGGAAGGCGCTACTAACGTGAAAAACCGGAACGTTTCATGGAAATCCCAGTAAAAACTACAGTTCATTTTTTTCCGTGAGAAATAGCGTTAAAAATGTTGTAAAAACTGCCGAAGATAACATAATCTGTTGAACGTCGTAGCTACGAAAAATCATCTGCTCATCACATCCTTTCAAGTTCTATCGTCAACATTTTTTTCAAACGCCCGGTGACTCTCTGTTTTTATCGTTGCTACGGGATCTTTAGAATTCGATTTAACGATAGGACAGTTTATATCAAAGATCTATCATTATTTAATATATTTTATTTAATATGAATTATTAAATAAAAATGTGAGGAGCGGGTCATCTCCATAAAGTGTCGTGTAAATTAGACGATTTTCAAAGTCAAAATTCTTTTCTAAAGGTTCGGTAACTTGGCTCGATATTTTTCCAGTGGAATGGAATGTATTTTTATTTTTTTGTACAAAAAAATCTGTTAATTGTAAAATATTCGAGTCCGTGAAAGGAATACCTTAACCAATTTGATCTCAGTTCATTCGGCTAAATTAACCGAAAAAATGGGATAGTTTCCCAACGATCGAAATTTCATTAATATTAAAGTTCGTAAATAAATGCATGCGATTTTGTTTTCATTCAACAACCAATCGCACCGTAATTTATATTCATAATAATTAATCTTATTAACAAAAAATAATCATGTTCCTGACAAATTTATTGTCCATAAGTCCATATAATTCGATTCTTACTGACTCAAAATGAAGATATTTTTTGAAATCTATTTAACCCATTCAGCAGGCGCGCTATGAGACTTTTCTCACACTTGTATTAAAACGATGATTACTCGAAAATTTCAAATGGCACAAGCATTTGAAATTTTTTTCTATCTTCACCAAATTTATTCTTCTGTATGATAGAAGAGTGAAAAAAAATTTTTGAATTTTTTAAATTATTATTTTTTGGTTTTTAATGTCAATTATCGTTGTATTTCTGGTTTTTTTTAAGTAAAACAGTTTAATAGCCACAGTCACTCTAGCGAAATTGTTTTCAAGTTCCTATTTATCAAATTAAGCGCTTTAAGCTATACACGTGAGAAAATCTCTCATCGCGCGCCCAATGTTTAAAGTGTACGTAGCGCGCGCCAGCTGACGAATTAAACTTCTTCGTCATGTTTCGTGTTGTACGCTAGTTATCTAATATCTAATATCGAGAGTGAATAACAATAATATAAAATAAACGACAATGGTAAGTGATGTTTAGAAATTATTGCGAAAGAAATGTCGTTGAAGCGAGAATTTAAAAAAGATGGCCCTGGAGCATGAGGTTTTTTTAAATCCCGAGATGATGGGTATGAGATAGCAAGTGGATGAAGGATTTGGGAGACGGTGCTTAGTTCGTCGGGGATAACAAAAGACGAGAGGGAGTTAAGGTTAGGGGTCGAGGTCGTCAACATGAGGGAAGGGAACCGCGGCAACCCCTGCGCAAGGTGCAGATCGTAAAGAAAGTGACTCTAGACAATTTGTCGTTTTCTTTCATTTACCATTTGTGGCCAGTATAAAAGCCATTTTACGCTCTGTATTATGACAATACATAATGGTGGTACAAAGACTTTCATTTTGCCCCATCATATAGAGGAATTATTCAAACGCCTTATTGTCGTGTCATTCGTACGTCTCCTGCATTCCGACACAACAACAATTATTTTTGTCATTTTTTCATAATGTTAATTTGTTTAGGTTAAGCGAAATTACTCCATTCTCGGTATGCCGATTTTATAAGCAATTAAGTTTTGCAAATCATTGCTACGCTGAATCGACAACGAAAAATGGATACATTTCTTTTATCAATCTAACAAAAGGTAAGTTAAAAAATAAAAAAATAAAAATATCATTACACCTGACTCGGTGAAAGTTTAGGACCATGGCAAACCAGAATAAATGTAGCAAAATATTATAACACGTTCGTGTATAAATACATAATATTACATATAATGTTCAACAAATTGGAAAAAATATGGTGAGCCCGGACCAATTTCAAATTTGTTTTCATCATCTAGGACACAAAAAAAATAAATACAGCGCTCTGATGAGAATGTGTTTGAATATACTTGTATAAAATAGTGCCTAATATATACATACATAGGGCTGCTGGACCAATCGGCTTCGGCTCGTTGTGTACCAGTCCATTATTATTTTAATCACGGTAACGCGGAATTAATTTGTGGACGCCTCGGCAGGCATGTAGGTCATTTCGAGAATCGTACGATTCAAATTTTCCATTATCGATACAAAAACCTAATTGCAAACGCACGAAAGTATGGCGAGAAATTTTTTTCAATATATTCTACGAAGTGCTAGCCTCTTACATCTTCGAAAAAATATTTTCTTTCATTGTTACTTCATATACCTTTACCGAGTTTTACAAGCCCATCCCATTACTTTATTGACCCCAGTTT